>BQNB010005985.1:0-96553 GCA_026074375.1 Tanacetum coccineum
AAAGGTGAGAAAATAGTGGGGAAAAGACCAGTATTTATAGGAAAAACTAGAGGAGCGTCAGTCTATGGGAGGTCCCCTTAAATAGGTGGGCGGTCCCCTTAAAATTAAGAGGGTCGCCCTTGTATTTAAGGGGGGCGCCCTAGACTGGGCGCTCCCCATTTTGTCCTTTTGTGAAGGGAGAATTTTCTAGAACTTTCTAGCCATTTTAGGTCCGAAAATTTGAATTTCAAAATGCTTATTTTGAATAAAACATTTCTTTTAATTGTAGAAAATGTTTTGTAATGTTTATAAAAATGTTTACAACATTTTATAAAAGTGTGAGGTTGAATAAAAATTTCCTTTGATCATAAAATGCATTAAGCATTTATTTATTCATACCTTGAAGTGATATAATTTTCGAAATGAAAATTCACTACTAATTACTTGTTTACGTTTAATTTTACATTGAACGCTTTTATATTTTGTGATTATCAAAACGTAAAGATATGAAAAATATTAGTAATGTTTTTAGGCATTATATTTTATCAACATTTGCCGTTGGGGTGTAGCATATTTCCATTCCTTGTAGCGGTCGGCTCACATAGGAAACAGGTATCTGGATTCCTTCCTTCTCTACCAGTAGTACATAACTTATTTTCTCATTTCTTTACTGTAGACATGCCATTAGATCTTCTCCTTCCTTTGGGATGGCCAGTGTTTGCAACTTGCCCAGTTTCCTTTTTATTCTTCGGAGGGCTTCTTAGGCTTCGTTCGTCCAGCCAGATCCTTTTGCTGTCTCCATCCTCGTTCGGGCCTCACATATGGGGTGCTTCAGCTCCGCAAGCTTCGGGATAAACTTGCTAGTGGCTATTAATTGCAGGAGTAAGCTTCGTATTTGATTTGGACTTCTTGGGGTGGGGCTTAGGATGATTGTCAATATTCTTTTTGGGTCTGCTTTTAGTCCCTCTTCTGTTACCATATGGCCAAAGAACTTTCCCTCCTTAACTCCGAACGAATACGTGATCGGATCAATCTTGATGTTCACCCTTTTCAACTTTCTTAGTGTTTCTTTAACGTCCTAAATTAAGTTTTGCTCACTTTTGCTTTTTATTACGACTTCTTCCAAGTGTATTTCCACGTTCCGTCCTCTTTGATCGGCTAAGACCTTCTCCATCATCCTCTGAAGTGTAGCAGCGGAGTTCTTTAATTATTTCGGCATATGGGTGAAACAGTATACTCCTTCCGTATGAAACCCAATCTTTTCTTCGTCATCCTCCGCCATTCTTATTTGGTTGTATTCTTTTGGAAGTCAGAGGAAACATTTGTACGGATACCCCATTAAAGATGCTAGCTCTTCCCCTTCCTCCGAAAAGGGATACATGTCCTTGGCACAAGCTTTGTTAAGGTTAGAGTAATCCATCTATACTTTCCAGGTTCCATTTGCTAATTTGATTGGTATCTCATTGGTGATCCATTTGGGGTGTCGCACCTTTCTAATTAGTCTTTCCTTTAACCAACGGAACACCTTTTCTTTCAGTGCTATTCTTCCTTCAGGTGCCATGTGTCGTCTCTTATTAACCACTGGTTCGGCAAGGGGATACATCTTTAATTGATGCTCCATGAAGAATCGCGGAACAGCTGTCCTTTCTAACCCGGTTCATGCGAATACCTCTATGTTTTCTCATAGAATGTCTGCCAGTAACTGCGTGCAGTTGGTTGTCAACGTAGCTCCCATCGTTACATATTGGTTCGGACGTTCGTGGCTGATGGTGAATACTTCCTTTGCGTCCTCTTTGTCCCATGTTTTTTCAAGGACATCGGACCTGAACTTGGCCCTCTTCCAGAGTTACTTTTTGTTCTTAGGATTACTTGTTCCCTTATCCTGGACATTTGCTCTTCACGTTGACACCACTGTACCTCCTTCCACGATCCTTGTACCCTTTCCAGGTGTTTGCATTCTAGTGAGTCTCTCTACTAGTTTCCATTGTTACAACTCCTTGGTTAGTGGGGAATTTGATCATAGAGTGGATGGTGGAACCTACTGCTTTGAGGCTTCTCATTCCGGTCCTTCCTATTATGATGTTGTACGGTGAACGACATTTTATTATTTCAAACTCCATTAGCACCGTCTTACTTCTTCCTTCCTTTCCCATAGTTACTCGAAGATCTATTTTTCCCAAAGTTACTATCGTAGATCTATTACCACCTAGGGGTGATAGTTTCTCCCTAAAAACTTTTCATCGGGCAGCTGCAACCTTCTGAGTCTTGGACTGGATTTGACATCGAGGTTTCTGAGCAGATGTCATAACACATGATTCTGACAACTTCCTTCCACCGTCAACAAGGATCCTTCAGAATTGATTTCCTTTTATTATCCCTTCTAATATGATGGGTTCTTCCGATAATTGATTATGGGAAATCGCCAGGAAGGTGAGTTCGTTCATTAGACTAGACCTTTCTTCTTCAAAAGGTCTCTTGCGATTTCATTCTTCCCTTATCATGTTTATGACCTTCACACTGTTCCTTCCCTGGTCCCCATTCTGCTGGTTGTTCCGGCGGATGTCCTTCACTAGATGAGCCAATTTCCCCATGGCCACGGCTTCCTTTATTTGCTTCTTTAGCTAATAACAGTCGTTAGTGTTGTGATCTATGTCCCCGTGGTAGTCACAAAATTTATTCAAGTTTTGTTTTTCGGGGGTTTCGATCAAAGGCAGCGGTTCGGGGAAGCTCACACTTTCCTTGGCCAGGATCTCTTTTGGAGTCATGATAAGTGGGGTGAAAGTATCTTTTTGAGGATAAGGAGTGTATACCCCCATATTCCTTTGTGCTTCTCTCGGGCCGCCTCTATTCCTAGCTTTTTCGGGTACTCCGGACCATGCCGAACGGACATACCCTTTGTCCCCTTGAGAAGGACGGACCATTTCTGCTGACCCAGCGGCCACTTCTCCTCTAATGAAGGCCCTGACTCTTTTGAACATTTCGTCCACTGTCTTGGGTATAATGTCGTTGAGCTTCTTGGCGAGTTCCGGATGACCATGACCATGCATAAAAGTTGAGATGCGTAGGACCAAAGGAACTCCCTTTATGTGCTAACTTTTAGACTTGAACCGGTCCATGAAAGCTTGTAAGCCCTCATTATGTCTCCTCTTGATGCCTTGAATTTCCGTTGGGTCTTTAACATATCTTTTTTGTTGCAAAATTCTTCCAAGAACTTATGGCTTAATTCCTCGAAACTGTCCACACTTTTAGGGTCCAGGTCGTCAAACCAGTTTTGTGCCACTCCCCCTAGGGTTTGGCGAAACATTTTGCACCAAACAGGCATCAGCCATTCCTCTTGTTCGGCCGTTGTACGACTTATCAAATCACACACACAATACACGAATTGCTTGTAGTTCTAGAGAGAGAGATGAGTTTAGAGAGAGAAATATCAAAGAAAAATGGCTACACAATAAATGAAAGTAAAATGAGCAACACCCTCTCCACATGAGGAGAGGGCTTTATATAGTAGAGTACTTGGGCCGACCTTGGGTTTAAGTGGGATTTAAAGCCCGAACTTATGCCTAATTAGCTTATAGAATTCCCGGGAACACTAACTAGACTAATACAAGGTTCGGGAATATTAATGACCATCACTTTACATAAAACTAGGTCTAACAATCTCCCCCTAAGGGGTGGTCATTGCACATAAGGCTTCACTTCTTGTGACGTCTTAAATCTTGGAACCTTGTGGTCTTGGGAATTCTTTAAAGTTCTTTTTGTATGCTTGTGATCTTGGATCTTGACCTTTGACATGATATCTTTTGACTTAAACTTGATATCGTGGTCTTTAGCCTTGAGATAGTCTTTGAACTTTCTTAGCTGGAACACTTCTTAACCAACATACTCATCCTTTAACATCACTTGACGGCTGACAATCTCCCTCAACATAAACCTTGTGACTTGATCTATTTGAAATCATATACTTGACGTTCTTTAAGGAAGTTCTTGTTTATCAGAGCTTATGGAAGTGTATCTTTGAAATTCAGAGTTGTCTTCAAGTTTTGTTTGATGTTGTTAGATTTATCCTTGAACTTTATGAATGAGTATGTGGCCTTGATTGCGACTCAGCTGCAATACGGTGGAAACACCATCGACTTGTCCTGCATGTTTAAGTTAGTAATTAACAACAGATATGGACGAATATGTCTTTGTCATTTCGTCGAATATAGTTGCAATAGCCACGGTTCCCCGTTAATCAGTATAAATACTACCTGTGATTAGGTAGAATTCAAAAGAATCTCCTTGACAGGGTTTCGCAGCTGTACTAGCCATTCTCATTACCAGAGCATCTCAAAGCAGACAACACGGTAAGAGTGAATCTGTGAGTTACTGTCTCACTGATTAAATCGTCAATACGTGTTCAGACTTCCCATGCCCATATACCCTTTTGAGGCTGCCACAATGGACATGAGATTGAAAAACTTGTTTGAAAATCAGTCGACATGTTAATGATTAAAGATTTTTAAACATATCAAAAGTTTTATGTTTTCAAAAAGCATCCGTCAATTCTCATTAATACACACAGATTATATTTGCGTCTGTGTTGGACTCTTGTACAACTTGTGTTCTTGATGATGAACAACATGTGTATATGGAATTGTGTCCTACTGAGATTTATTGATTGATCTCGATTGGCTCTAGACTCTATAAGTGCACATTTGTTATTTGGTGATCAGAGGCTGGAGCGGACTGCCACCTTCTCAATATCTACGATCTCGGAGTGAGAAGTCGATAGAAGCGTGTTGTACTCGATGAGAAATTAAACAAACTTCTTTTGAGAGAAGCCTGAGTAGCTGGGAGGGTTGTGCATTGCATCACTGGGTCCATGATGACTTGTCTTCAATACCAGAATCATCTTTGTGATTACCGATAGATTATGCATTGACCCGGTTTCTGCCTAAGGTTGTATGGAGGGCTTCTTTCTTTACACCCTTTATCCTTACAATTATTTTTCATTCTTCAACCCCTTCAATGCTTACCGAGACTTCATAACTAACACCTTGTTGGGATTGTTCTAGTGCTAGCTCTGTCTCAGTCGGCATTATTCCTATTCTTACTTTACTCCTTTTTTCGATCATACCTAGGAATTCTACTCTATCTAATGGAGTGTTCCTGGGTAGATCCCTCCGGTTCTTGTTGGATCATAGAACAAAGTACCTATTCTTAACCGCCTTATAACGTCGTAAGAAACAACCGTTGGTCGGTCTTTGGTATTTCCATAGTAGCCATAAAACCATTGAAAAAATCAATCAACGTGTTTGAGAAATCATTTATAACACATTAAGAGTTTTATATATCACCAAAAAGCTCCCCCTATACATATTCATCATATTATGAAAGAGTTTTGCACAAGCGAGGTTTGGGAAAGCACTTATAGATTGAAGATCGTATCCATTATTAATCCGTATTGATCACATTATAATCACTATTCTCCCCCTCAAAAATTGCATATGTGGTGACACTTTTTGACAATTAGTGAATTAAAACCAAGTTAATGTTAGGAATTCACATGAGTCTAACTAAGTCTTAGGAGAACAGGAGTGCATGCAGAATGAACAAATTATGATACTCCCCCTTAATGATAGAATAGAGTGAAACTTTGGAGTGGGAGTTTGTTGAGCACACAATTTTGAAAGAATTTGAAATTTCTTTTTTATGAAAAATATCTTGAAAAATTATGCTCAACAGAAAATGATGTCAGATTTATCTTATTATTTATCATTTCCTTAGTGCTTCTCTTGAGCATTCAATACTTTGAATGTTTATGTGACAATGCTCAAGACCAAGAAGATATTAACTTCCTGTTGTTTAGGAAATTAGGATAAATGTACATAAATGAACATTTTTATTTCTTTATAGACCGAGTCCTAAGCTGACATTTACTTAGAAGTCGCAAAGAAAAAGGGGAAAGGACATGTTTTAAAAGGATTTGAAACTCTCGCTTGAACGTCATTTATTCACCCGTGTTAATATTAATCAACATTTCTAGGTGTACAAATGTTATCGATTGTCGAGAGACATGTCGGAGAAGAATATTTTTGGTATTTTTAAAATTTTTTGATTTTATATTTTGCTTTTATAGGTTTTATAATTTTATATTTTTCTTTTCTGATATATATTTACAGTTGAGTAATGTTTTAGACACACAAAAGAAGGTATGAGAGGATGTGTCTAAAAGCATTAAAACTTGGTTTTCAAAAAGCTCCCCCTCAAAAATTGATCCACTTATAAAGAATGATTCGAATTTTGAAAGCGACATGAGGAGGGAGTGTTAAACACTGAATTTTGAAAGATTTTGAAAATCCTTTTGAAAAATTCTTAAAAAATTATGTTCAACGGTTTTGAAAACAAGAAGATTTCTCTTCTTTTGAAGGTAAAGCGCACTGAAGCATACACTCCCCTTTTATTTGAAGCTTGGGTTATGCACTAAAGTGTACATAAGCCATTGTTGAAGGCTCATCAAATGTCACATTCATTGTCTCCATGATTTTCTTTGTCCTTCGGTTTATACTCAAAAAGCAATGGAATTAACAGGGTATCAAACCAATTTTGACAACCTGTTATAGAGAAAGTTGAATTTGGAAACCGTTTGCTAATAGGTTCCTAAGGGTTAGATGTACATGCATTATCATCTTTAGAGTAGTCAGATTGACACACAGATTCACGAGTTGCAATTATTTTTCCTTTAAGATCAAAAATTCTTCCAGTTGGTGACCACCTAAGGCAAGATCTAGGTGTACTAGGCTTAAGTGAAGCAAGTCTTTCTTTAGACCTTGCCTTTTTAGGTTTCCTGACTTTTGGCTTATGTTTCTTTTGATTTTCAACATTTGAAACATTTTCATTCTTATTGAGAGCACGAGAATTCATGTCATTCACATAGTTGAGCACACAGACATCATAATTAACAGTAATTAAACATTGCTTACACATAGCACAAACAACTTCAGATTTAGCATTTCAAATAGCAAGCTTAATGTTATTACATTCAGATGACATATGTTTCTGATTCGAAGAGGACTGTAAATTCCTATGGTTTTCTTCTATTATCTCTAAATTATTCGAGAGCCAACTAATTTTAGACTTAGAAGGGACCTTATCATTCTTAGGATTGTTCCTGGGTTGTGGTCTTCTGGTCCTAGTAGTGCTTTTAACGTCTTTAGGAGAGAAACCATTTGTTTTGGAATTTATCTCGTTCTTAGTGATGACATGAGGTTGTGAAACAGTGATCAGTTTTGTTCTAACGCTTGCTTTTACATGTTTGTTAGGCACAAAGTTGTCTACCCTAAAAGCTTTAAAAGGATTAATCCTAAAGATTTTTGGGGAAATCACGTTATCATTTTTTACAACTTTTAGTTCTGTGGAGGTGGGTACCAATTTGAAGTGACTGGTTTTGACAAAGCATGTGACTCATCGATCTTGGAAAGACCCTTAGATTTTGGAAAAGGAGTCACAGAGTAGAGTTTTGATCCAGAAGAAGAAGGTGGTTTTCCCAAAATTGATTGCTTGCAAAACTGAGTATTCACACTCGTACCTTTAGTGGTGTCCTTTTGTTCAGAAACCTTATCGAATAACTGGGCTCTTAGCTTAGCATTTTCATAAATCATGTCATGAAATTTGGTTTGCAAAGAGTCAATTATTGTTTTGGTTTAAGGCCGTGTCACATTGATAGAGTCAAACAGGTTCTTATACGCAGTCTTAAGATGAGCATTTTCTTTTCCATAATTTCGAACCTGAAACTCTAATTCTACGTTCTCATTTTCAAGTTTCCGAGGCAAAGGATCAAGGGTATCTGATACACATGAAGTATCCTTACTTTTACCCTTGTGATCTCCCAACTGAGCTTGCAACCGTTTGATCTTTTGTTGCATGTCATTGTAAGCTTTATCGTATGAAATTTTGTCATATTTGCATTCTTCACATTTTTGTACCAATCATTCCAAAGTTTAGCATATTCATTCTCCTTTTTAATGATACAATTTTCAAATCGTTCTTTTGTTCGTTCAAGCTCAGTTTGGAGATTTGATTTATCAACAACAGAAGGATTTTGCACAATAGACATAATATCCTGACTGACAAATGCTCTCAAGAGACGCTCAATTTCCAATTCCAATGCCTTGTGCTTAGCAAGAGATTCATCAGCTTCTTTTGCAAGAGATTTGAAGTCTTGAACAAATTTGGCTGCTTCTTTCAAAAATTGTATTTTGAAATTTTACACTCTAGCGTCAACTTGGTTAACGATAGGGAAAATTTGCTTTTACAATTTTGTGAATCTCTTGGTGAACAGAAGACTATCAATTATGTATATCTAAAGTCATTTTTTGTTTGACAACACGTTGAAGAGTCACAATGGTGTCGTTTACCTCATTTAGAATTTTTCGTGCAACACTTGGTGTAGTATCATCCGAAAACTCTTCATTTGGTATTGAAATTGATTTAGAAACATTAGCCATTTTGGAAGTATTTGAAAAATATAACTCTTCACGTGACTTGGCCGATTGAGAAACAAAAACCCCCGAAAGATGATTAATCTTTGTATAATTAGCCGATTTTATTTCTTTGTTCAATTATTTCATTTTCAAGCGACTCTCTTGAGCAAGTTGCAGTGTCTCCTCCGAATCATACACAGCAGGAGGATCATGCTTTTCTAATAGAACTTTGCCATTATACAAACTATGTTGTTTCTGCTAAGCTTGCTTGAGATAAAAAGGATTTTGATAACCCAAAGCCATTTTATGTTCGTTGTGGTAAAACGAGTCTGGCTTAGGTGAAAGCATGTGCATCGTTTGAATCGATTGACCCGTCTTAACCAAAATATTATCTAATTCCTTTATCTTATTCTCAAGTTGAATTTGTTTATCAAGAAGCTCGTCTTCGCGTATTTTGAAATCAGAATTCAACCTTTTCTTTTCTTCTTGAAGATAAGAAATGGTTGACCTTTCCTTTGAAAACTGGTTATTTAAAATTGAAATTTCCTCATTCAAAGCCGTTATTTGTTTACCTGAACTTAAGTGAAGTGCATTTATCTTTTTAGTAAGACATTGCTCTTGATAAACAGACTTTTGATAACACCTTTCAAGTTTGTCATATTTTTCTTGACTAATTTCAAAACACTTTTCTTGATTTTTATATCTAGCAAGCTCAGTGGTCAATTTAGCATTTGTTTCTTTCATTTTGCGATTGACTGAGTTGACTTTCTCAACTTCAGCAGCTAAATTATGAAATAATGATTCATGGTACGCACGTGTTTCCTTAACAGTTGCAGAATGATGTTTTACTGTTCCCCCACCTTGTTCCACACTAGAAACCGCAGAAATAACATTACTATCATTCTGTTGTAGTTAGTATGGTTCAAGAATAGGCTCGAGTAGCTTAGTATACTGCTCCTCTTGAGTAAACATATTGAATATATCATTATCTGAAAAATTTTAGAGAGATGTACCTCAGCTGATCCGTCTGAGTTATAGACAGGAGCTTTGTCAGACTGAGTACCAGATGTCGATGCTTGCTACAAATTATTCTTTAAAGTGCAGTTCGCATTTTCTCTCTTAGTTTCCTCACAAGCACCTGTAGCAGCCATGAAATCAAATTCCTCAAAAGCGAGTTGAATCCCTGCTTCTTCCTTTTGAGCAATCTGGATCTGTTTCTGAAGATAAGCAGCATCCCGTTTCCTTGTCTTTACTGTGTAGTTACTGGCATAATGATCCACTCCTTGACAGTTGTAACACCTTATCTGATTTCCATTGATACCATTACCATTAGCCTCAGCCCGTGCTATTACAACATTTCCAATCCCATACTGATTTGCAATCCCTGGATCAACGCTAAGCCCGTTATAATTTCCAACATTCTGTACACCCGGATTCTGAACCGCATTCTAAACGACCTGATTCCTGACATTCTGCACTACATTCAGTTTAAACTGGTTCCCAACATTATCTTCAACCATTAGGATATGTCTGTCTTGATCCATATTCATACCCGGTTGTGCAATCTCCATGTTGCTAGGGTTTGATGAACTTATTTGGTTGTTGTTTGTTGGAGTAGTATCATTTAGAGTAAATGCCTTAGCCATGAGTACAAGTGCCATATCTATTGCAGTGGTGGGATCTAAGATATCTTTGGGATTTTGCGTTGGTTGTTGCATGTAGTTCGCGTTGAATGAAGGTTGTGGGACAAAGTTATTGTTAGGTTGTGGATGATGTAAGTAGGTAATGAGTGATGATTGATCTGGGTGAAACGGTGTCTGAGTGTTTGCCATTAATGCCAAAGGATCATGTGTGTTTGCTAGTCGTTGTGTCCTAAAAGCATTGATGTCTTGTTGAGTCGACATTGCAAGAGTGATGTGAAATGATAAGGTAGGATCTTTTATGGATAAAGTGATGTGTTGTGGTTATGAGAAAGAAATTATACTTCACGGGATTTTACAAATCTATGATTTAAACCGAGAAAAGAATAAAATTTTACGGGATTTTACAAAATCAAGAAGGAACCGTGAAATGATAATTGTTATGGATTGTTTTTTAGCTTTGAATGATTAACGGTTGGTTAAAACACAAACAAGGACTAACGGTGCAATAACGGTTAACTTTGGAGGAATAACGGCTGAATTATAAGTGCTAAGGACGAATGGTGAAAAACTATTTCAACTTGAAGGGTTAATAAACAAGGAAAGGACGAGTGGTAAATTATGCTTGAAACTCAGGGACTGCATGTGTATATTTCGAAATAAGTTTCATTAAATACACGTTTCCCTTTAATTTGTTTTCTTCCTCGTTTAAACTTTACAAAATGCAACGAATGGTTTAATCTTCTCGCGGAGTGGAGTCTTAATTATCGATCAAAACAAAACACGCTACGATGATCTACAAAGTACCGCGATCCTAATGGTATAAGTTTCAAGACTCGCGAACGACGAAGTCGATATCCAAAAAAACCCGAAACAAGTCAAAAAGAGAGCAAACAGCTGCTAAATATGTAAGCAAACCACTACCCATAGATAACTTGCCAAACCGCTACCCGAAATGATTCGACAAACCGCTACCAAGGCTGTTAAGCAAACCGCTATGTAGAAAGAGTTGCCAAATCACTATGGAGAGAAAAATTAGGCAGAGTAACGTTTAGGAAGTCCAAGATATGTTAAACCGCTACTTGTACCTGTCCTAAACCGCTACTTGAAATTTGTAGCAAACCGCTACCTTGTGTTTCACCAAACCGCTACGAAACATGGGCAAACTACTACTAATTTTTAAACTAACAACCCGCTACTAATTTATAAGAACCAAACCGCTATGCAGTCAATATCGAAAGTACAAGGAGTCACTTTCACACCCTTCGTTTTCTAGCACGTATTTGGCAAACAAACAACAACTAGCCCTTTTCTATCTCAAACCGCTATGAAGAGACATGAAACTTCAACTATAAGCTAAAATCCAGTTAGTAAACTAAACTTTTGATCTTTTTTGCATTGAAGCTTCAAGTAATGTAAATAAACGTACTTAACTGTAAATAAAGTCTAGTTTTTCCGTCAAGAAGCTCACATAAGCTTTATAGAGGTGAATAAAAGACGAACGTTTGAGAAGAAAATAATAAACGTACGGAAAAAAAATTAACGCCTAAAAATCAGGTTTGTTACTAGATATATGAGAAAGAAAGGTGTAGAGTTTGTTACGTTTGAAAAAACAATAAGTGAAAGAAAAAAACACCTTAACAGCTAAACAAATTAACCTATAACAAGTGTGTTAAGAAATGTGGAGAAATCCAGCCCATATTTATATTTAACAGCCAATCAAAAGAATGGTAAGTGTCGTTAGTTATGATTGGGTATAAATGCTAGATAAAAGAATAAAGAAGTAAAAATGTTAAAAATTAAGCTGACAATAGACGAAGCCCAGATAGATGTCTATACGATGTGATATGTGCTTGTTTTTAAAAAAAAAACACAAAAATAATGCTCTAAATCCGACCTGGTCTGGGTTTAACCACAATGGATATTATCAAATCACAAACACAAATACGCTCTGATACCACATGTATAACTTATCAAATCACACACACAATACACAAATTACTTATGGTTCTAGAGAGAGAGATGAGTTTAGAGAGAGAAATATCAAAGAAAAATGGCTACACATTAAATGAAAGTAAAATGAGCAACACCCTCTTCACATGAGGAGAAGGCTTTATATAGTAGAGTACTTGGGCCGACCTTGGGTTTAAGTGGGCTTCCAAGGCCGGGCTTGATATCTAATGGGCTTTAAAGCCCGTAACTTATGCCCAATTAGCTTATAGAATTCTTGGGAACATTAACTAGACTAATACAAAGTTCGAGAATATTAATGACCATTACTTTACATAAAAATAGGTCTAACAGCCGCTGCCGAGAAGATACCTAAATTATCCTCTGGATCCTTGTTTCTTTCGTATACTCTGATGTTCCAAGGGAGTTTTGCCCTCCTATGATATTTGAAACGAGTGATTCTTTGGGTAAAAGGAGTAGGTTTGGGCCTTTTGTAAGGTAAATTTAGGTCTTTATAACACCTTCTGAACCTTCCTCATGTTCAGAGTCTGAGCTTATCTCTTGGTGTCCGGACCTTTTTTTTCTGGGTTTGGACCTTTCCTTTCTTGCTTTCTCCTTGGTTATGCTCCGGTCTTCCAGCCTTCTTGACCTTCTTAAGTGAGCCGATTCTTTGTTCTTGGAAGGAGTCTTTTGACTTTTACTGGTAGAGCGAGTTTATCTGTGGGTGTCGGATGTGTCAGAGGATTCGAGAGAGAATCAATCAGAAAATCCTCTGGCCAGCGACCTGGCCGGAGCTTCTTTATCAGAATCGGCATAGGCAAGTTTTCTTGGTGTGGCTTTCATCTTGGCGAATGTTCTTTGATCATGGTTCTTAATACATCAATGTTTTCTTTGATGAAGGCCGGAGAAGGAGAAGGGGTTTTTGCGTTTGTAAGACTGGTTTGGTGGGTCCCCTGTGGGTTTTCGTTCCTACGTCCCTTGTCGCCGCTCCCTGGAATTCCTCCTCCCTAGGTTGCGAGTCAACCATGCCTTCTTTGGTTTTTTCTTTTGGGTAGATTGGGATGCGGGGTCCCACGGATGGCGCTAAATGTTGAGGTAAATTTACGTGGGCTGCTTGAGCTTGGTAAAAGTGACATCAGCGGTGATAGAAACTGAGTTCAGCTTGGTTCCTCTAGAGCTTAATCCCTCGTCTCCTAGCTAAAAATAAGAAAGAACACCGTTAGCTCGCCCCGGGGTGTGAATCCGAGACCAACTTTGGCTTAAGAGTAAGTATGGCGGTATGAGATAAATGCGGAGAATATAAAGTGTGGTCCAGAGTAGGTGTTGTGTGTATCGTCTTGGGGAAATAAGCCTTCCCATTATACTATTTGGGATTCACTACAAGATATAACCATGGGGCTCTCTCTTGGTACAAACTGTCAGCCCTGTGTCATACCAAGGACTATGGTCCTTTGCGAGGACTGTACCTTTGTCAGATTATACCTTAGATACCGTTGCGCTAGGAAGGAGCTAATAACTCCGGACCTAATATGTCCTTCGACATACCAGCTTCTCCGGAATTCTGGTGGTGACTCCGGACCTGACTTGTCCTTTGATAAGTCAGCATCTCCGGAGCGTTTGTTTAGTTTAGCCCGTGTTAGTTTGGCAGAAGCATCTAAGCCAGATTTATCCTTTAGAGGTTTCGAGGGAGACTATACCTCATCAACCATCACTTTACATACGGCTAACAATCTCCCCCTAAGGGGTGGTCATTAAATTGTAGATCACTTCTTGTGACGTCCTGAGTCTTGGAGCCTTGTGTTCTTGGGAATTCTTTTGAAGATACTTTTGCATGCTTGTGATCTTGGATCTTGATCTTTAACTTGATATCTTTTGACAAAATTCTTATATCGTGGTCTTTGGCCTTGATTTGTCTTGACTACTGAGATCTCTGAATCTTTATCGTTGAACTTATGTCGCCTTGAGATCTTGTGTCTCCACCCTCATGCTCAAGGTCTTGAAAGCTTGCTAACAATCTTCCTCAACATTTTCTTTGACATGATTACTTGTACCACATAATGGAAGGAGTAGTACATGATCCACTTTTAAGATATATCTTTGTTATTGTCTGGTAATCTTGTCGATAATGTTCTTTGGAGGAAGTGCTTGTACATCAGAGATTACGGAAGACTTTGACACATGTACTTCGGCTTTCATCATGTATTTATCTTTGTTAATTGAGCATGAGGTGGTGAATCTTGACTCAGCTGGAATGAGGTCGTAATGCCGTCACTTATACCTGAAAATTTATGTTAGTGATAAATAGCAGATATAGACGAATATGGCTTTGTTATTCGTCATAGTTCGGTTACATTAACCTCTGATTCCGTGAGGACCGTTTTACATTATAAAATATTGTACCTGTGATCAGGTAGGTTCAATTTTAGAAGAACCTCCTTGACAGGGAAGAAAGTACCTATCCTTAACCGCCTTATAACACCGTAAGAAACAACAGTTGGTCGGTCTTTGGTATTTTCATAGTAGCCATAAAACCATTCAAAAAGCAATCAACGTGTTCAAGAAATCATTTATAACACATTGATAGTTTTCTATATCACCAAAAAGCTCCCCCTACACATATGCACCATATTATGAAAGAGTTTTACACATGCGAGGTTTGAGAACGCACTTATAGATTGAAGATCATATACATATTAAGCTTTATTGATCACTTTTTAAGTACTATTCTCCCCTCAAAAATTGCATGTTGACAATTTTTGACTTATCAAGTGAATTAAAATACAAGTTAATGTACGTTGATCCACTTTTAAACTAAAAAAACAATGGGAGAACAGGAACGCATGCCGAATGAACTAATTATTATGATGTGCTAGTGAGTATTTTGATTGATCTTATGGCTCTAGACTTATTAAGTGCACTATTTTGTTATTTGGTAATAGGAGATGCGACGCAGACTGCCACATCATTTTCAATTCAACGTTCTTAGGATGTGAATAGTAAGCGATAAAACTTGTTGATCTCTATGAGGTTATGAAACAAACTTCTTTTTGAAAATTAAGTCTATGAGTAGCTGGAAGGTTGTGTCATGCATTAATGTGGTCCCATGATGACTTGTCTTCAATATAGTATATCTTTGTGATTACAGAACAACAAATGATATGATTATTCTCTTTGACCAGTTTCTACCTTAAGGTCGTTTTATGGAGGGCTTGTGTTTCTTGTAAAACCCTTTATCCTTACAATTTCTTTTCATTCTTTAAACCCTTTAATGTTATTCCAACGCGTCCTCATTATCACCTTGTTAGGTTTGTTCTGGTGATAACTCATGCCTTGGATAACATTCTTCTCGATCTCACTTTACTCTTTTTTTTAATCATACCTAGGACTTCTACTCTATCTAATAGAGTGTCTCTGGGTAGATCCCTCTGGTTCTGGCTGATCATGGTAACAAAAATTACCTTATCCATAAAGCCTTATAACTCAGTAAGAAACAACAGTTGGTCCGGTATTTGGTATTTCCTAGAAGCATTAAAACCAATTTTGAAAAAATCATTCAATTGTTCCGAGAAATCACATCTATAACACACTGAGTGTTTCTTTATCACCAAAACGCTCCCCTCTACACTATATGCCGTCATATTATGAAAGAGTTTTGCACATGCGAGGTTGGGACCACCATATTATGAAAGAGTTTTACACATGCGAGGTTTGAGAACGCACTTATAGATTGAAGATCATATACATATTAAGCTTTATTGATCACTTTTTAAGTACTATTCTCCCCTCAAAAATTGCATGTTGACAATTTTTGGAATATTAGTGAATTAAAAACAAGTTAATGTCTGGTAATTCACATGAGTCTAACTAAGTCTTAGGAGAACAGGAGTGCATGCTGAATGAATCTTATTATTATACTCCCCCTCAATAATAGATTAAAGTGAAACTTTTGAGTGGGAGTTTGTTGAGCATACAATTTTAAAAGATTTTGAAATTTCTTTATTAATGAAAAATATTTTGAAAAATTATGCTCAACGGGAAAATATGTGAGATATATCTGATTTAACATCGTTTTCCTTAGTACTTCTCTTGAGCATTCAAAACTTTGAATGTTTATATGACTTTGCTCAAGACCGGGAATATATGAACTTCCAGTTGTTTAGGATAAATGTACATAAATGAACATTTTCCTTTCCGAGTCCTAAGCTGACATTTACTTAGAAGTCATAGAGAAAATTTGAAGAGACATGTTTTGAAAACTTTTTGAAACTCTCGCTCGAACTTCATTGATACACATGTGTCAATATTAATCAATATTTCTAGGTGCGTAAATGTTATCGAATGTCGAGAGACATGTCGGAGAAGATTATTTTTGGTATTTTTAAAATTTTTTGATTTTATATTTTGCATTTATAGGTTTTATAATTTTATATTTTGCTTTTCTGATAAATATATACAGTTTTGAAATGTTTTAGACACACAAAGAAAAAAATGGGTTTTAAGACACACAAAGAAGAAAGATTAGAGGATGTGTCTAAAAGCAATAAAAGTTGGTTTTCAAAAAGAAGCCCCCCCCCAACCCACAACCCACCTTAAAAAAGCGACCAAATCCCACTTATACGCCCGAAAAAATCAGAAGAGAAATCGATACATAAACACGAAACAAACACAATTCAATCTCTTCTAAATAATGACATGCAGCTCTGAACAACACCCCATAGAGAACAGTATTAAGTCGCGTTCCACTGATTGACCGCTCATAATAACTCACGACAAGACAGTTTCAATTATTTTAACGACCACACAGGTACAAACTATTCTCCGCTGTTACATCGAATGAACACTAATCACTAAACGCTTACTATCTAGTACTCTATTGTGTGAACTTCCACAATGTCACTTCCTCGGATCTGATTTCTATCAAGCGACAAAACGATTGTTCTCGATGTTCAACTCCTCATTATAGGCTTACTTTTCATCCTCCTCTGAAAAATTACACTTTCTTGTGAGCTAGAAGGGTCCAAGAGAATTTATGGATTTACAGTCCATCACTTCTAATATACATCCGTCACGAGTGATTTCATATTTATAAGGTCAAGCAAAGCGGTCTCGCACTCTTACGAATACACGTGCGTCGTACCCAACACAGCTGTTTGGATGACGCGCCGTATTAGGGATTCTCTTCACATAGTGGACTCTACGATTTTATGACTCAACCTGTTCCGAGAAACAAGTACTTCATCGTCTTCCAATGCATCTTGATAATCATCGGCTAATTGAGCTTTCCCACTGGGATCAGCGAACTTAACTAATCTTATAGAGCTTTGTCTTCTGAGGTTCTTTGTGAGCCTCAGCTCATTCCTAGGCACTGGCAGTAAACTCATAAGACAGCTAGCGGATAGATACATGAATTTTTGCCTGTCGGAGTTTTCAAAAGACAACCACTGCCTAAGTCGCCGTATCACATAACCGACTGTATGCGGATAACTACGGCCGTTATTGCGGAGCGACTACCATAACAGTAATACTTTGAAATATCTTTCTCTTGATTTAAGCTCTCTTCAAATGTCGCTGTACATTTATGAGCTACTTTCATCCAATTCAACCTCCCATAATTTAGACTAGTGGCAGTATCCTCCTCGAAACACTAAAACAAGTAAGCATAACAATCATTCTGTCTGCAATAAACTATACAAAATACGTAGGTCTACAATACACCAATTAGACGGATAAATGCGAGTGATCTCTTTCTCTACAATAAGTACGTTATTTGATTTCATCACCCTCGACCCATCCTTTAAAATTCAGACACCGATAGAACTCCCTAGGGGATTAAGAGCACAAAAACAACTCTACTAGACTTGTACAAGACAACTAGCACTTTATCAACACTTAGGACCTTGACGAGTAATCCTATGACCAAAAGTGCTCCTTAATTCCCTCCCCAGTTTCTACAAGTCTTGGGTCTCATATGAGTTATATCAATTGACTAAGGCAGTTCGCCCTTGGTGTATTAGAACTCTCAACACTGTCCCCATATAAAACTTAACAGTAAGAGAGATATCTACATACACTCTCTTTTTCCATAATGACTAAAGGATCCATCCACAAACAAACTCTACTTAATTGTCCTTCCTCTTCTATGCCCACGTCTCACGGTACTCCACCTCACAATCCCCACATACACATATACATACAATGTTTATCATTATTACCCCTACTTTCTCAAGGAACATTCCAACCATCGTATCTCATGGTCACAGTTCTAGAGCTCAATAGAATTGAGAGGCATCTGGTTACAGTGCGTACATCGATCTTCTTTAGAAAACAGGGTCATAAACTCTACAGAATCTAGTACATAGATTAATGTTTATTCCTAGTAAGTTCTAGTTATGGACTTTTCTAATTATAGTCAGTGAACCGCTTGGATTTTTGAATTCTAATTTCTTTTGATTTGCCCACTAGATGGTTAATATGCGAGGCACACTTGCGTTACACCTCATCTAACACACACACACACACACACCTCCTACAGATCTATTTTTACAACAGTCACGTCCTTCAAAAAACATCTAAACCCCCCTTAATAGCGCGCTCTCTCTTTACACTTGTGACTCTTCATAAGCGATATAACAGATATAGAAATTTAATTAAAGTAAAATCCTTTATACGTAAATTAATTAATAGTCGTTTTTTGCTAAATAGAACCATCTCGGACAAATTTAACTTTAACATGTAATCGCGAGGAACTTTTTACACATTGATCCAGAAGGTTCATCTATATTTCACCTCCTCTCTTTCTCTCATCATGTTATAATGAGTTAGAACATGTTAAGACACACTATGTGGTTCAATAGGCAAGTATAAACATTACTACACAAAGGCCTCGAGTGGACTCCATTTCCTTACGCGACAGTATATTATTAAAATTCAATTGTTTCTCTCTTCTAAGTTTTATAATATATCAATTAGTTTATGGAGAGCGACCTCATCTCACTGATCTGAGCACAAGATTTAAGGCAAGTTCTAGGTTTGCTAGGCCTAGATGAAGCAAGTCTGTCTTTGGAACCTAACTTCTTTGATTTCTTGACATTTGCCTTATGTTTCTTTTGATTTGCACTTTTTGAAACATTATCTAACAACCCGAGCTTCAGGTCAATGTTTGTCCCCAGCTATGATAATTATTTTTATACGTAATTAATTATAGTCGTTTATGCTATATAAGGTTTGGTGAAAATTTCCATTTATTAGGTAATTTCAAGCCGTGATTGAGTTTTTTATTTGTTTTTAGCGTCTGAGAAAGTCAAAAAAATTTATATTGTTGCTCCGAGAGCGTGATTATGTTATTTTTGTATTTTACGGCGTTTCCCTTGAGTTTTTGTAAAAACCGTGTTTAAAGGTCGTGTTTTAATAATTTAACGTTTTATTAAACGTTTTAAAGAAAAATTAGTGGGACGGATTTAAAATATTTACTAACGTGGTGTGACCCGAGTCTTTAAGGATGGAGGGACTAAAATTGCCAAAGTGTCAAACTTGATTTCTATATAAAGCACCTAACACACACATTATAACTCTTTAGCTAAAAATTTCTTTTCCTTCCTTCCTTGTTGCTATCCACGACCGGCCACCCTCTCCCACCACTATTCCGGCTAACTTTCCGACATGCAATTAAATCTATTTACATATTATTAATCCTTGTATCGAGGCCTACAAATCCCACTATTAAAATCCTACATGCATTAAGTTTTGAAGAAGTTAGATTTTTGGTCAAGTTCTTGTGATTTTGATCTTAAGAGGGTGTTTAGTATTGCTAGATTGTTGTTATTAGCAAGAGGTTTAGTTGAAAAAGGTTTTGGTTGTTGGTTTTGGGTTTCTTCCGATTTCAAATAGCAAGGGGAAACAAAAATTGATTTTCGTTATAGCTTTGTAAGTATACTAGTTACATTTCTAGTGTGGTTAATTTTGATTATTTTGCATGTATTATGGTTATTGCTATAAGATTCAAGTGCGGAAATTATTGAAAGTATATTTGGTTATTGACCAAAGTTTGATGGTTTTGGTATGCTTAAATAGGATACTTAAGCATGTTTTGATAGTCGAATTATATCAAAAGTGTCGTTTTAATAGGTTTTGTGTTGACCAAGTTTGACCAGAAAGTTTGACCGCCTCGTAGCGAGTCGAGAAATTTTTATGATTTATTTTTGATAATAGAAAAGTGATTAGTGTTCGCCTTTTACTACGTTCCACTAGGTGGATCGTTCACGTCAACTCCTTAATAAAGAACTTTTTTTAAAAGAACAAAAATTAGGCCGAGTCAAGTTTTGGTTAATTTGATTAAAAGTCACTACCGAAGTTTGACTTTTGAAAGTCAAACTTGCTTAAAACTTTTATGAATATTGTTTTAAAATGAGCAATGGTTTCTGATATTAGTTAATTACAGATGAAATACAAAGTTCGATTATATTAACCTTACTTTCCGTTAACTGATCTAAAAACATAAACTTGTTGGAAAAGTATTGTGATATTGTTAAGTGTGTCAAGAGAAATGTTTTTGCGTCGCACTTGAGAATGTAAGTATATGGATTGTAAATACTTAGTAGTGAGATTATACTATACATATATTTATATATATACATATATATATGTATAAGAGAGGCGAGCGTAAATAGTATATATATATATATATTGTATGATAAATAATATGTGATAATATATATATATATATAAAATATATATTATATATATAATATATGTATATATGCACTTATGCATTATATGAATTATTATTACTTTTTAAATCACGTAAACCGCTATATATGAATTATAAGTACTGCTTGTTAAGGCGCAGATAAGCTGTATTTTTGCGTTTGTTGATTTGATTGAATTGGATCTTTTGCTTAGTTGAGTTTATAGCCTCTAATTTAAATCTTTTGATTGTATTTAAAAACCCCGCGAGTGGGATGCATGTTTTGTTTTTAATAAAATCGAACACATATGATTTAATTGGTTTTGCGTGGACCCGATAATGAGAATTGATTTTCCGCATATAGGGCTATAGTCTAAGTCTCTAATTTCATGAACCGTTAATTTCCTTACAGGGTGCAACGCTATGCAATTAAATAGACTCGAGACGGGGTTGACAACCCCGTCCGGGGTATGAATCCTTGTGAACACCATATCAAACAGACGTTTTGTTATTAGAAGTAGTTGGTATATGACAATAATACCTTGTTTTGGGGCAAATTGACATATGAAATGACATATGAAATAGTTAGACGTTCGGTTCCATGAGCTTAAATAGCAATGAAAGAAAAGATATATTAATACATTTTATTCGTTGTAGAAAATGTTTACCCACCCCCGAGTAACTAATTAGAATGTGTTCAAAGATTGATTACTATATAGTGAGATATTTGTTAAACTGCTATGAGATTTCATCACTCAACATTGTTGTGAACCATTTTAAAAATGCTTTTAATATCCCAAGTAATCAATGGATCATGTAACTAAGTCATGGAGGAGGTCGTGGCGGGAGTGCAGTGTAATTGGTGAAAGACTACTTGGTTGTTCCATGTCTTTCAAAACCCATGTGTCTTCGTCGGTTTTTCTAAAAAATGTCATTAATTGAAACAATAGTTTTAGTCAAATGTTGTATAATGGTTTCGAGTTTGAGCATGTCTTTCATTGATGGGACCTGGAACGCTTATTACTCAACACTATAACAGATACCACCCAAAGCTGTTAAAACAATACTAACTCTGATTAATAATGTAACACAGTTTTGTTAAACGTCTCATTTTGGGTCCCGTTTACTATATCTAGGTAAAGGTGCTATTTAGGAAAACAGACCCCAATTGCTACATCCGTTGCGCACGATCCAAAAGTTGTTGGTTTTTGAAGTAGTTTACAATGTTGTATCAAGAGCCAAAGGTTATAGAGATCTAGGTCTAGTACATTTTGAAAACCTAAACTAAATAACGCTACTTAAAACCACCGACGCCAAGGACCCTCATTGCCATTGAACATGAGCAAATAAAAGGTATATTTTGTGTGCATGTAGTTTGTATGCAAAAAGAGTTTATTTATTGATACATATTATATTGCGATGAGATGTTATGCATAAGAATGTTATTGATTATATACTAATTAAAATTATATAGTGTTTTGGAGTATAATTAGGTTATATACTGAAACTAGAATGACACGAATTGTGAATTTTTGTTTTGAGGGCGTGATGTAATAAAATTATATTATCCACTAATAAAAAAAAACGTTATAATAAACACAATGAGCAATATAAGAAAATTCCCTAGAGAAAATTGCAACTCTTAATAGATATCACAATAATATAACATACTAATCTAGAAACCGTGAAGTATTATCCACCCTGGTCGTTTTCCCCCAAACTACTGATTGATAAATTGAAACCATTAGCTATAGCTTTGGAACTTGTTGATTATGATTTGAATGAGAGAAAAAATATTTTTGAGTTTCTATAACTACTAATTAAAAGCAACAATTAAAATGAACAATTAAAAGCTATTAAACACTTAAACAAATTAACGGAGGCAATTAAAAGCGCAAAATAAGCAAATATACTAAATTTAACTCCTAAAAATGTAAACTAAATTTCTAAACCTAAGTTAGGACAAAAGAAAATTTTAAGAAAAAGAAAAACATTTTTTTGTTTATTTTTAAATTTTTTATGAATTAAAAACTATTTTAATCTAATTAAATCCTAAAAAATAGCAAATTAAGTAATAAAAATTTAGAAAAATGGTTTTTAAACTTAGAAAAGTTTAAAGTAACTTAAGAATTCAGAAAACTATTTTTAACTATTTTTAAAATTAAAATCCTATTTTTAAACTTAAATTTAAAAGCTCAAAAATAAAAATTAAAATCTAAAAGTTTTTTTTTATAAATCTAAAAACTATTTTTTTGTATTTTTCTGAAACGTTTTTCTATTTTTTATGTATTTTTGAAAATTTAAACCTACGAAAATTCCTAGAAAATTATAAAATGAAGATAAAAATTTGGAAAATTCAGGAAAAGTCTAAAACTTAACAAAGATCTTAAGAAAAATATGACCAAATCCCCAGCTTAAAGAATAAGCTCTAAATAAGCTTGTATAAGCTACGGCTTATACATAAAAAAGGAAATGAAAAAGACTACTAATATTAAATGGGGGGAAAAGATACTGGATGAGCTATTGTAGCAAAGTGTTAAGGCGTGTGTGTTGTGTGTGGGAGGTCATGGGTTCAAGTCTGGCAAACCCCCATTTTTTTACTTTTTTATTTTTTAACTTTTAACAAAAACTAAATATCTAAACTTATTAAAAACTTGATTTTAAACAACTTTAAAACTATACTTTTTGTCTGAAAATGACAAATAAGCACTAAAACAGCTTATGAATAAGCTTCCTACAGAAAGTGGGCTTTTGAGCTAATTTTTGCTAAAACACTTGCACTAAGCTCAAAATAAGCTCAAATCTAAATCCAAAAGCTGTTCTAGATTCCTTGTGATGTCCACAAGCTAGAAATGAAAAGCTACTTAAGCTGAAAACATATTAAGCTAACTGAAATAGGAGATTAAAAGGCTAAACTCAGGAAGAAACTTAAAAAGCTCAAAATCTATTTAAGCTAAAAGACACATTTAGCTATATTAGACTATGAACTTTTGAAAACTTATTAAACAACTATTAAGCTATTATCCTAATTGATAAAGCCTAATCCTATAAGCTAGAAATTAAAGTTTAAAAGTTGACTTTTGTTACTACTGAATTTGGTGTTTTGATGATTTTATTGAAACTTTTGACAGCAAATTTAGCTAAGTAATTAAGCTAGAAAATGGAATACTAAGCTTGATCTATACTAAGCTATGCCTAAACTATAAGCTATATAAAAATAAGACCCTAGATCCTACAATTATAAGCTTGATTGTTAGTTTTAATACACTTGAAAAATATACTATAATAATAATATTCCAAAGAGCAATTAAGAAAATTACCAAGTTACCCATGATAAAATTCACTCTCAAAAATATATAATACGTATATTTAACCGGGAAATATGATCACCCGGGTCGTTTCCCCAACGACTTGTGAAATTGAAACCACGTTTTAGCTCGAATTATGATTTGAATGAGAGAAAATATAATATTGAGTTTCTATAACTACTAATTAAAAGCAACAATTAAAATAAACAATTAAGCACTTAGAAAGGTTAACGGGAAACAAATAAAACGCGACAAATAAACAAGTAAACTAAATTTAACTCCTAAAAATGTAAACTAAATTTCTAAACCTAAAATAGGACAAAAGAAAATTTTAAGAAAAAGAAAAACATTTTTTTGATTATTTTTGAATTTTTTATGAATTAAAAACTATTTTAATCTAATTAAATCCTAAAAAATAGCAAATTAAGTCCTAAAAATTGAGAAAAATGATTTTTAAACTTAGAAAAGTCTAAAGTAACATAAAAACTCAGAAAACTATTTTTAACTATTTTTAAAATTAAAATCCTATTTTTAAAATTAAAAATAAAAGCTTAAAAAATGAAAATTAAAATCTAAAAGTGGTGAAATTGATTTTTCTGAATGTAAACCTAAAAGTAATTTTTATAAAGCTAAAAACTATTTTTTTGTATTTTTCTGAAAATTATTTCTATTTTTTATTGATTTTTCAAATTTTCAACCTACGGAAAATCCTAGAAAATAAACTATTAATGGGAAAATTCTAAAAAAAATCAGGAAAAGTCCTACTAGCAACAAGGAATAAGAGAAAAATAAAACTAATCAAACAGCTAGTCCAATAAGCTCTAAAATAAGCTAGATAAGCTACGGCTTATAAAATGAAAAGGAAATTAAAAAGGGTACTAGTATTAAATGGGGGAAAAGAATACTGGATGAGCTATTGTAGCAAAGTGTTAAGGCGTGTGTGTTGTGTGTGGAAGGTCATGGGTTCGAGGCAGGCAAAACCCCCTTTTTGCTTATTTTTTTATTTTTTTTACTTTTATCAAAACTAAAAGTTGGAACTTAAAAAGGACATGATTTTGAGCACTTTTTATAAAAAACAATATTAACTGAAACTTCAAATTAAGCTCTAAAAGAGCTTAATGAAAAACTGTTACAGAAAGAGGGGGTTTCCCTTTGGTTTTACTTAAAAGCTTGTAAAAAGCTCAAATTAAACTCAAATTGAAAAAGAAAAGGTGATCTAGATAGCTTAATATGAGCTTAAGCCATTACTAACAAGCAACTTAAATAAGAAACACTAAAAGTCAACTGAAATTGATGATTAAGATGCTAAACTCAAAGGTGAAACTCAGGAATTTACTCAAAAAGCTCAAAATAATATTAAGCTAAAAGACACATTAAGCTATATTAGACTATGTTCTTTTGAAAACTTATTAAACAACTATTAAGCTATTAAACTACTTGATAAAACCTAATCCTATAAGCTAGAAATTAAGATTTAAAAGCTAACTTTTGTTACTACTGATTTTGGTGTTTTGAAACTTTTGACAGCAAATTTACCCTAAGAAATAAGCTAGAAATTGTAAAACAAATCCTAATCTATATTAAGCTATAAGATAACTATAAGCTACTTAAATTTAAGAACCTAAATGCAAGATTTATTAACTACAACGAATCAAGAAAAATGACAGCAGTAGTAACTACTTTAGTTACTGCTGGTGCATTTGACAAGAGTGCAAGACCAAAATGCAAGTAACCTTGGGGTTACTACTGCATTTAACATACTCAAATTGAGTGCAAAAACACTTAGCAAACCAAATCCAAATCAAGCTTTCCAAGGCTTGGATCAAACTTTTACAAGCAAAAAATAAGAAAATTAGTACCCTAGTGCTGAAACAAGCTTAATAAGCTAAAACCTTTTCAATTTTAAAAACTAACATGTGAAAACTATTTTCCTAATGATTTTAAATAAAATCAAAGTTGTCTCAAATGGTTTGCACAAAAACCTTTGACTTTTTGAGGTCAAAACAACTAATGCCAAACACCCTTTTAAATTGTGACAGATTTGATTAAGCTTATGAATTTAAGATCTAATTAACTAGGCTTAAGTACCAGATGATAAACTACTTAAAACAAGCTTAATGATAATGAATTAACAACTAAATACGCAAAAGTCTAAGTTCTATACTATTTCCTACTATTTTTGGTTTTTTATGACTTTTAATGACAGATATGAGAAACTTAATGATTTATAACTATTAAACTAAAAACATATGATGAATAAGCATTAAATAGCAATATAGCATTCAAATTAGCAACTAGAAAGCAGATAAGCACTATTGATAAGCTAATAAGCAGTTAAGCACAATTTAAGCTAGGGAATCAAAAGAACTAATAGTAAAGAGAGACTTACTTTGAGCCTTGCTTTAACAAAGGCATAAATGGCTCATAGAGCTTATCTACTAGCTCTGGCTTATCATAGATAAGCCAGTAATTGTCCATGAGAACCCTTCCATAATTGGTTCTCCTTCCTAAAGCTCATAAGTTCAAATAACAAGGGATTTTCGGGAAGTTCATTGATTGAAGATTCGGCAGATGTACAAACTTTAAGCTCTTTCTTGATTTCTGGTAAGTAACTTCCTTGATTTAATGTGAGCTGGCAAAGGATCTACTATTGAAAGAGATGTCAGAAGGAGATTGTCCACCTCTGGGTCATAATAACTTCATCAACTTCTGTTGAAGTTGGAATCATACGGCTATAGCAAGAAAAGTATCAACTTCTCCAAAGTATAAATCACTAATCCCCGGAAAAGAGTGAGAGGTCGTAGAAGAATTTGAACACAATCGATCATATCCGGAGAAGGCTTGCCATATGCAACTGAATCAGAAAAAGTCTATAGACATTCTTGTTGATATTCTTCACACTTAAACATCAATAAATCAACTTTCTTTCAACGATTCGAGATTGTTGTATGAAATTTAAGTGCGTATCCACCACCATTTAAGGGTCCAAGATTGATCATCCATTTCTAAGCGTAATCTACTCCTCATACACATCAAATTAAAGCATGACCTGTCCTAAGAAAGGGTCTCCCGAGTATTAAACGGTACTCGGAGAATCAGCTATGAAATCAAGAACAACAAAAATCGCCGGAAAGTAGGAATTTTCCTACCCTTGACAAAAAACATTCTCGTCTAACACCTGTTGTTTGGAAATTGTTCGGATCGGCTAATTCTAACACCGATTTAAGTATCATTTATGCCCGTGATTCCAAGCTTTTCCCAATGGAAAGAGGCATGAGATTTATGCTAGCACCTTAAATCGTACTAAGGCTAAGCAATTATCAAACTCTGAAAAATCAACATGGAATAATGGGGGGTGGGGGGGCGTGAGGGGGCTAGGGGTCACCTATAGCGTCTCTGGAAGGTTTTGAGGACAACCGCAACTACAATTTTCATTCAAAGGTGTCTTGGTTAACTCGATTAACTTGTCTTTGTTATTAAGCATCTTTTTAAACATCAGAGCAAACTTTGGCATATGAATGAGAGCATCCGCAAAACTTAGCTCAAAGTGAAGATTACAGAAAATTTCCATAAACTTTGAAGCTAAGATATCATCTTTTTCACGAATTTTCTCTTTTGCAAGTCTTGAAGGGTAAGGCAAACTAGTCTTGGTCTTTTGAGCAAAAGAAGGCTCTTTGATTGGTTCTTTGTCTTTGTTTTGATCTTGGACCAAAGGAGGTTGGATGTCTTCGGTGCTAGGTAGCTCCATATCCTTTTTCACCTCGGGTTCCTTTTCCACCACTGGCGGTGGAATTAGAGGTCTGTCATATGAGGCATCACTTCGTGTAGTAATTGCCTTGGCTTCGTTACTAGGGTTTGGAATGGTATTGCTTGGTAACGAACTTGAATTTGAAGCTTGGTTGGTATGATAGTTTTGCATAAAACTTAGCATCATCTTTTGAAAATCATCTTGCTTTTTTTGAGAATCATTGTAAACTCTTTGAAAATCATTTTGGTTCCTTTGAAAGTTATCCAACTTCATTTGCAAGTTATTCATGTTCGCATCATTAGCCTTAGCATAACTTTCAGAATCCGTTTTAGAAACACCTTGAATTTGTGAAACGGGAGGTAAAGATTAACCAAAGGTTGATTTGTTAGTGGTTGGTATGGTGGGGCTTGATAAACGGCTCCTTGATTGTTTTGACGGTTTTGGTTGAAATTGCCTCCACTCCAACGGTTTTTGATCGAAATGAAATTTGTTTCCCCCTTGATATCGGCTTTGGTTTCCTTGGTTGTTTTGTACATTTGGTTGATTGAAACCCGGTGGTCTCATTTGGTTTGCCAAATTAGGAGGATTTCTTTGAAAAAGTTGCCAACGGCGGCAGTTTGTTGGAATTGATGAATGTTATCATGAAAAATGGGAAATCCATTCCTTGTTAACGGACAATTGTTGAAATTATGATTTGAACCACATGTGACACAAACTTCCTCGACTGCTTTGATGGTAGCAGGAGTCGTAGCATTCTTTTCACTAATCGCTTTCTCTAAACCTTCTCATTCGAATATATCATTTTGTCTCAAGGTAAAGCGTCCCATTGTTAATCACGAAAGAATTATTGGAAGGTGAAGAAGTAGAAGAAGGAGCATTCGTACTCGCTCTTGAATCATTCGGACGACTTCTTGAATAACGCACTTTGGATTTACTTTCGATTATTTCTAAACATTCTCGAGGCATCATACTAGAAAAATTAGCCACCCGCGGCGGACTCTTAAGGCATCTTGATCCATTGGTATTCAAATTTTTTCTTTAAATTTTTATCTTTTAACTTTATGAAGAGTCATTACGTGTTATTAAACACACATATTGTGTACAATAAATTTAAACAACATCATGCTAGTTAAACAAATTCAAATTCTTCATTAGACAAAAGTAATACAAAAAATTAATCGATATTAATATATGATGAAAAAAATGTGAAAACTCATGCATAATTTTTAGTTGTACTTATATCAAAATTATAAAACATTGAACAACGGACAAATATTTATATGTCAATATATTAATCTAAAATTTTAAAATAAATTTGATTTATATGTAAATCATGTGCGTGCTTAAGACTTATAATTACTATCACAATTTAAAACATTATTATGAAATCAATATAGGCAAATGTGAAAATAAAAACCATTGTTCATAAGATTTTAGCTGAGAAATTGGTGTGATGCAATTACATAAATTTGTTTTGCTACAAGATGTTATTGTTGTTGGGATATAAATAAATCAAAGCAATTAATATCATATTGTAAATAACTCTAAGAGTTAAGTACATTTTTTGGTCCTTGTGGTTTGGTTCGTTTTTCACTTTTGGTCCAAAATTCAAAAAAGTTTTGGTTTTGGTCTAAAAGGCATAGTTTCGTTTCATTTTCAGTTCAATTTTGTTAACCCTGTTAGTTTGACTAGTTTGACCATTAATTATGAAGGTATTTTCGTCTTTTGATAACATTAAAATAAGAAAATACAAATGGGTCCCACAAACCAAAATTCTTTTATTTTTATTAAAGTAAATTGCAAAAACCGTCCCCAAGGTTTTGCTAAATTGCATGTTTCGTCCCAAATAGTTTGAAAGTGCATAGATAGTTCCTAAGGTTTTGCCAAATTGCATGTTTCGTCCCTAAGACTTTTGCCAAATTGCATGTTTCATCCCTAAGGTTTTGCCAAATTGCATGCTCCAGGGACGATTTTTTGCAAAATAGTTTGATTTTGGGACTATCTATGCACTTTCAAACTATTTGGGATGAAACATGCAATTTGACAAAACCTTAGGGACGATTTTTGCAATTTACTCTTTTTATTAAATATAAACTTACACTCTCTTTTTTCATTATATTATTTTTATACTTTTTCTTTTTATCATAAACACAAATACATCGCTTTCTCTTTCATTTTTCACTCTAAATGAACAACAGTAATAGTAGTTTTATACACTATAAAATATATACTAATATATTACCACAAGAGCAATTAAGAAAATTCCCTAAGGAAAATTCACTCTTAAAAGATATATATATATATATATATATATAATATATATAATATGTATATTTAACAGGGAAGTATAATCACCCGGGTCGTTTCCCAACGACTTGTGAAATTGAAACCACGTTTTAGCTCAGATTATGATTTGAATGAGAGAAACGTTATTTTTGAGTATCTATAACTACTAAATAAAAGCAACAATTAAAATGAACTATTAAGAGCTATTCAACACTTAAACAAATTAACGGGAGCAACTAAAACGCGACAATTAAGCAAATATACTAAAATTAACCTCTAAAAATACAAACTAAAATTCTAAACATAAATTAGGACAAAATAAAATTTTAAGTAAAAGAAAAACATTTTTTTGATTATTTTTGAATTTTTTTATGAATTAAAAACTATTTTAATCTAATTAAATCCTAAAAAATAGCAAATTAAGTACTAAAAATTTAGAAAAATGATTTTTAAACTTAGAAAAGTCTAAAATAATATAAAAACTCAAAAAACTATTTTTAACTATTTTAAAAATTAAAATCCTATTTTTAAACTTAAAATTAAAATCTAAAAGTGGTGGAAATGATTTTTCTTAATGTAAACCTAAAGCTATTTTTTATAAAACTAAAAACTATTTTTTTGTAATTTTCTAAAACTTTTTTCTATTTTTATGTATTTTCTAAGATTTTATCTTTCGAAAAAACTATTAAAAATAAACTAAGTGATGGAAAATTGTGAAAAATTCAGGAAAAGCCTATGATTCAACAAAGATCAAAGGAAAAATAAAAGAAAACTAACAGCTTAACAAATAAGCTCAATAAGCCTATAAATAAGCTACGGCTTATTATTTATAAAGGAAATTAAAATGTGTACAAGTATTTAATTGGGGGAAAGGTTACTGGATGAGCTAATGTAGCATGATGGTTAACACCTTTGGTATGTAAGAGTGAGGTCATGGGTTCAAGCCTGGCAAACCCCCTTTTATTTTATTTTTTTATTTTTGCTTATTTTCAAAAACTAATTATTGGAACTTAAAAAGGACTTAAATTTTAGCACTTTTTATAAAAACAATATTAACTGAAACTCAAAATTAAGCTCTAAAAGAGCTTATGAAAAAGTTGTTACAGAAAGTGGGGTTTTAAGCTTGCTTTTGCTTGATTCTACTTAACCACTTGTAAAAAGCTCAAATTAAGCTCAAATTGAAAAATAAAAGATGTTAAAAGTCCCTTGAGATATGCTTAAGCTAATTTTAATAAGCTAAGATCCATATAAACACTTTATGTTGACTGAAATTCAAAATCAAAATGCACAACTCAGAAATAAACTTTTAAAAGCTAAAATTCTAATAAGCTAAAATCCTTATTAAACTAAACTGGCTCCTGAGCTTTTGCTAACTTATCAAAACACTATTAGACTATTGATTCAAGTGATAAAAACAACTATTATAAGCTAAGAAATCCAAATTTAAAGCATTAAGCTAACTCTACTGTTTTTGGTCTTTTTAAGAATTTTATGAACTTTTGACAGCAAATTTAACTAAGAGATTAAGCTAGAAAATGAAACCTAAGACTCAATCTATATTAAGCTATATGAAAACTCAAATCCTACTAAGTTTGATAAGCTAAATCCTACAATTACTAATCTAAATGAAACTAAAAGATCAGCAGTACTAACTACTTGTTAGTACTGCTGATGCAAATGGCAAAAGCCAAACCAAATGTGCAGGGTAACCTAGTGAGGTTAAACCTGCACTTAACACTCTTGTTGAGTGTGTACAAACACAAAACAAGCAAGAACCAAGCCTTAGATGGCTTGGTTCAAAATTTGCACAAGTGAAAATCAAAGAAAAATTCCCCTGGTGTAGGAACACTAAAAATAAGCTCAAACTCTTTTAATTTTAAAAACTAACTTGTGAAAACTCTTCTACTAATGTTTTTAAATGAAATCAAAGCTGTCTTAAACAAATTGAACAAATTCCTTTGACTTTTGATTGTCAAACAAGGTTAATCCAAACACCCCTTTAAATTATGACAGATTTGATTAAGCTTATTATATTAAGATCTAATAACCTAATTCTAATTACCAGATAACTAACAGCTTTTAACAAGCTTAACAAACATTTTTCATTAATCAAATAAGCTATATCTAAGAATTTAAGCTAAACTACTTATTTTTGGCTTTTAATGGTTTTAGGACAGAATTGAAAACAAACTATGATCTAAACTAGTTAAGCTAAAAACAGATGATGATTAAGCACTAAGTAACAATATAAATCACAAATAAGCAAATAAGATAAGCACTATTGATAAGCTAATAAGCAGTTAAGCACAATTTAAGCTAGGAATGTAAGAACTTAAAAGTAAAGAGACTTACTTGAGCCTTAGCTTAACAAAGGCATAAATGGCTCATAGAGCTTATCTACTAGCTCTGGCTTATCATAAATAAGCCAGTAAAGGTCCTTGGGATTCCTTCCTTAACTGAATCCCCTTCCGTGAGCTTATAATCCAATAGACAAGGTATTACTTCTTATTTTAGAGTTCAGGTGTAATTAAGAATTGTTTAAGCTCAATAATAAGCTTAAAGACTTATTAGAGCTTTTGAGAGCTTATAGGTAACAGTAGCTTAACATTTGAGAGGTAAATGAAAACTTATAAGTGAAATTAAAAGAGCTTATGACAAATTATTTAAGATCAAAAGTAGATTTCATTAAAATAAAAACTTGATTACATTATCAAAAGAAAGTTACAACTGAATTTTAAAGGAAATTACAATAAGATAATTCTTAAGCTAAAAACTACCAGGCTACTCTAAAAATAAAATCTAAAGCTACTACTCTCCAGTATGTGTGAGTTATGTGGCTATTTATAGCTGCTAATAGAACCTTCTAGGGGTCTAAGTACTCCCCACGCTCCTGTCAATCATATCCACACGATTACTCAATCATTGGAGAGCATTTGATGGCCGTTGGATTAATCCTTGGGATCACACGGATTGCCAGCGTGGCAATCCCTTGTGAGGCCTTGTACATTCTTTCTGAGTATGTCAAGTGCAAAATCCAACATTCTAGTGTGCTTCCTTCACATCCACATGGCCTTTTTTCTTGTGTTAGCCAATATGAGCTCTTGAGATTACATTTCTATCCCTGCCATTTTGTTCTATGACCTCTGAATTATCTGATTTACCCATCAATTAAGAAAACCCCTTTGATTTTTACCCTAGGTTAACTGAGGGAGATGATGATAGTGAAATGATTTTGCGCCATTTTTATGTTAACTGAAGTAGGGTAAAAACGGGGTGTAAGGTTTGGGGAAATTGCAAAACCAGTCCTTGTCTTCGTGGCTTGATTACTTGGCTAGACAAATGAAAGCCCTTGATATTACAAATTTGACCCTGCCATCTTGTTAACGATCCCATGAATTGTCTAAATCACCCCTTAATTGAGAAAAGCCCCTTGATTTGACTGAGGGTAAACTCTTGGAAGGGACGATGAATAGTAACCATTTCTTCGCGCCCTTTTTTCTTTTTTAACTGAAATTGGTAAAATTCGTTTTACACTTTGAAGATTTGGCAAAACTCGTCCTTGTCATTGTTTATCAAAGATATAGTGTAAAACAACTTTAGAATTTGGCAGTTTGAGCCCCTGTGGTTTATATAAAAGGGTATTGGGCTTATGATTTGGGCTTTTGGGCTAGGTTTTTGGTTTATTGGATCCGGGTAAGGTTTTTAGGGTTTTAAGGCCCATTAAGGGTTTAGGGACCAATTGTGTGATTTTTGAAACTTGAGGGACAATTTTGGAATAGTTTGGGTTTTGTCCTTTTATGGTTGACTTCTGTTGACCAAGGTTTGACCAATTTGACTGAAGGTTGACTTTTTCTGGCTTTGGCTTTGCATCTTTGGCTTCTATTGAGCTCTTCCGTTTCTCGTGTCCGTGTTTGCCCGTTCTTGACGGTTTTCTTGTGATTTTTGATATATCCGTACCTGCACACACAAAACACAAAAACAAGCATATTTTTGCCATTTTTAGTCTGTTTTGGGTTTAATTGGGCCATTTTAGGTATTAACGGATATGTGTATTTTACACTTATCAAAATTCTCCAAACTAAACGATTGCGTGTCCTCACGCAATATCACATGCCTTATAACCAAATACCTCGAAACTTTCCCAAACTAAACCTTTGAAAAGTAGCAAAGATTTTTGTTGAGAGAGCTAAGAGATCACAAGTTATAAAACACCCGAATTCCCATTTTCAAAACTTTTTTTTAATGATTTTTTCATGATAATTAACTACCTAACTTCAAATTATTTGTGTTGACATAATGTATTGTTTTCATTACCTCATTGGTAACTTTAAGGATCATAGAACAAAAAGCACAATTAAGTGTCTAAAAGATAACTTCATCATCCCCGATTTTTCACTTTTCCCATGCTAAGCTTAAAAATAAGATCACTGCTAATTACGAACTAAGATGCTAAGACTACTTATAATTACAACTTGTAAATTCCTCTTCCCGACATAAATCATATATTTAGGTGTGTGTGTTCAAATTAATTTAAATCATTAAATCCACATATTTAGATAGTTAAAATCCGACCAAGCTTTACACATGGGCCTTTTGGGCTAATATGTTAATCATTTAGCAAGATCACAACTCAAAGCAAACAAAAACCTCCTTAGCTAAGACATCGTTGGTTCACTTGTCCCATTAATGACTTTCTTCTCTAGCATCCCACCGTCATCGGGTAAGTGCTAAGGCTTTTGACACCCCATCCGGAGAATACTAATCGAAACGCATGAACTTCCGATGAAAAAGCCTTGTAGACTTTTGCAAACCTTAGTTCAAAAGAATACCTTGGTTTTAGAAAATGAAACTTTTACTATTTATTTATTTATCTTTGCAACATTATTATTTCTATTTACATTATTAGGCTAGGAATCGGTATCACTTTTCTTTCAACGACACATCGGCCACGCCTCCGACAAGAGCTCGCGTACTTATTATGATACCAACCCTAAATATACATCCTCCATCCTTTCTTTCGATGTCACATCGGGAGCGAACCGACAAATGCCCATGTACTTTATTGCGATGGAGTTTGTATATTAATTATTAACACTAAGGATTTATAACTTGCATCCTTTTTATTCACCAACTTCATTTCATTTTTTTTGATTAAAACAACTCATTATTTTTGCGAATAGAAAAATTTCGTTTTAGAAAACCAAAGTATAAATTTGAACTAAAACTCTTATTTACAAATGATGTTGACTTCATCATCGATAAAGCTTTTTCTCTAAATATGTTGATTAGACTTTTAAGAGTAAAACTCTAATTTGTAAAAATTAAAGAGAACACGTATAATTAGTCATTTTAAGAACTCCGGGGAAGAAAAACCACAAGTTATTCTTATAAGCCTTTAAGTTTTCCAAATAAACTTTGCTTAGCATCCTAATTCGTAAACAACACTATCATCTCTTATTCTTTGCAAAAGAAATTCACAAATACTTAGCCTATATAAAATCCAACTCGGCATATTTAAAATCTACTTGAGATTAGCACAAGTTTTCATTTACTAATGATTTCAAGTCTAGCATGTTTAAAGTCTACATGAGACTAGCACAAACTATCATCATTAATTGTTAAGGGAGAAAGCTAGAACTCTACACGTACGATCGGGTCAAAAATTACTTCTTATTCTTACCAACGGAAAACCTACATTTGTGTCTTAACACTTATATATATATATATATATATATATATATATATATATATATATATATATATATATATATATATATATATTTGTTATATATGACAATTAAGAACTTAAAAATTTAAATTTTTTGCTATTTTTGTGGGAAAACGGGTACGTGAGAACAAAACAATAAGCAAGCAACATCAAATCGATAGATTCCCTTCCCCAAACTAAAATGAAACATTGTCCTCAATGTTTAAAGTCGGGTCTCTACGAAAATCTAAGCCGTTTATGAAGTATGCAAAGATAAACGTTAATCGATAATGATGAAAGGATATCGGATCTCCCCAAACTAATTTCACACAAAGGATGAAAAGCTCGAGTAGAACGGGATAAATCAACCGGACACGAGAGACTTCAAAGAATTTGTTGGTTCGATCCTACAAAAATCACAACAAACAAGCAACAAACATCGAGAAATCGGAAAGAGTACAAGCCTCTCTCAACACAACACATTAGATAAGAAAATAGAAAGAGAATGGATAAGCATGGGGTGAACTCCCACGAAGCGGCTTGTTTTTGTTTACCGAGTCGCAAGCTCGACTCGATCCCTGAATTTAATTGTCCTTAGGGAGAGCAACACAAGAAACTTCCATTGAAAATGCCACCGGATTATGAAACGTGACGATGCCAGGGTCAAAAACAAAATTCTCACTCTTAAAGGAGAAAATCAAAGGTGATTCCTCGGTGTAAGTGATAAATGTGAAGGAATCGACATCTTCAACATTTAGAGGTAACGTATTCTTATTTTGGGAGAAATCTTTATTAAGCACAACATTCTTCATAACCAAAATGGGCTCAAAATTCAAACATTCATCTGGTGGTTCTGGCGGAGGCAGAAGAAATGACGATTCTTTGAAAACTAAAAGAGTCCCGGAGGAAATGTTCTCTTTTAAATTTTCCTCCAATGTTACAAGATTTTTATCATGAATGGCATGAGAAACTAATATACCTGGTTTGAATACTTTGTCCTCGTTTTCGAGAGAATTCAAGGTAACACTAGCCGACAACTCCGCAGTGAAAGGCGAGTCGGAATCTAACAAAGGAGATGGTAAAATACTTGATTCGGTGGAATCAAGTGAAACGGTTAAGTCCTTCTTAAAATCCTTTGGTTTGGAGAAATGATCATTAAAATCAATAGGATTTTCAAAAGTGATTCTAACATTTGAAATTGTATGATTGAACTTTGTTTCTTTTCCTTGATTTCTTCAACTTCTTGAGGACGAGAAAGAGGTTTTGGTTTTTGATGTAAGGAAGTTGCCAAGAGACAAATTATCTTTTTCCTTATCGCAATACGATTCATCATTTTCCATAAAAATCGAACCAACGAGAAAAACATTGACATTTTCATGGACAAACTTCCTCGCTGAGAGTATAGGGGAAGTAGGATTGCTACTTGAAACTTCAAGGGTGGGAGGGAGGGTAAGATCAATTCCCGGTGAAATCGAATCTTTTTCAAGATAAGCTTCTAATTCACTTTCTTCCGGTGAAGTAAGTGTGAAGGAAGAAGAAGACTTAATCTCGACATCCTTATCGTTCTCTTCAAAGAGAGGATTCACGTTGCTAGATTTGAAGTTATCATCGAATTCAAAAAGAGGATTTGAATACATTCGAAACGTTTCTTCATGAAAATCCTTCTTATGAATTGAAACATCATTACCCGGTGGTAATGAGTTAGGAAGAGTGAATTCATCGGTGAATTTCTCGAAAGTAGAATCACTAGTCTTCATCGGAGAAGAACTAGGAGAAGGAGCATCGGATGGAATAGTGGTACTGCCACTAAACGGATCGTCTTTTGAAAAATCAATGATAGAAATAGCATGAACAAAATTCTTATCCTTGTTTTTTTCAGATTTATCGGCATAGTAAACAAGTTCTTCCTTTCCTACTCTTAAAGTCAAAGTTTCTTCGTACAAATCAATGAGAGCTTTTGCGGTGCGAAGGAAAGGTCTTCCTAAAATAATAGGCACTCTTGGGTCGGGTTCAAAATTAACCACTACAAAATCCGCAAGAAAAGTGAAACCATCAACTCTAACTACAACTCCTCTGCTTATGCTCCATTGGGTGAGTAATCGTTTTGATTGGCAAGCTCGAGTGTCATACGAGTAGGAGTCAATGCTTCAAGCCCAAGTTTCTTGTAGATAGAATGAGGTAAAAGGTTAATGCTAGCTCCAGAATCGGCTAAAGCACTAGTCCTATTGAGTTCTTGTAAAGCACATGGGATAAGAAATTTTCCCGGATCTTCGAGCTTCTCGGGAACTTTGTTCATAATGATAGCAGAACATTCAGCATTCACAGTCGTGATGGCGATCTCCTCGAGTTTCTCTTTGTTCCTTAGCAACGAGCTTAACCATTTGTTGAACTTCGGCATTTCGACAAGAGCATCTTTCAATCCAATCTCTAAACGGAGTTGTTTGAACATCTTCAAAAACTGGCTATGTTGAGCACTTGGTTTATCGTTCTCTCTCACTTTCATCCTCTCGGGGTATGGAAGTTTAGATTGATACGACGTTGGTTTTGGAGAATTAAGATCTTGAATTTCAACATTAATGGTTTTTTTTGCTTTTGGTTTTGGAATTTCCATGAAAATGGATTCTTCTTCCTCCGGAGGTGGGACATGTGCGGTATTTTCCAAATTTGGATTTTGCACTTTTTCTGTTGACGTCTCCGGGTTTTGTTTGGGTTCTTTTTGAGGATTTGAAACAACGGGAGTAGTAGGAACAAGAGGAGTCGAAGGTTCTTCCAAAGTTTTACCGCTTCTTGTGGTGATAACATTAACATGCTCACGAGCGTTAGTTACGGTTTGACTTGGAAGAGTACCCGGTCTTGAAGTGGAAGCGGTGCTGTTGTTGTGATAATTTTGCATAAAACCTAGCATCAAGTTTTGAAAATCATCTTGTTTCTTTTGAGAATCGTTATAACTTCTTTGAAAATCGTTTTGGTTTTTTTGAAAATTATCCAACTTCATTTGCAAATATGAGGACTTGATACTTAGACAATCATTATGGACATGAATATGAGGACTCAAAATATATAAGACTTTTGGTATAAAGTAATGTAGATGACTTGTACAAAATTAATCAAGTTATAATAAATTTGTTCCACGGTTTTGATTTGAATTGAAATTGTTTTCTTGGTAACGGTTTTGGTTGTTTTGAACATTCGGTTGATTGAAACCCGGTGGTCTCATTTGACATGCCAAATTGGAAGGTTGGTTTCTTTGAAGAAAAGTGCCAACGGCTGCGGTTTGTTGAAATTGTTGGATGTTATCATGAAAAACGGGAAAATCGTTTCCACCTCGAGTTAACGGACAATGGTTAAAATAGTGATTTGATCCACACGTGACACATACTTCCTCAACCGCTTTGATGGGTGCGGGAGTAGTAACCACTAAGGCTTTCATTTCATTCATCATTTGTTTCATCTTGAAGTCCCATCTTATCCCAGAGAAGCGGCTATTTGTTGCATATCGAAAGAATTATTAGAAGGTGAAGAATTAGAAAGAGGAGCATCCGTACTCACTCTTGAATCATTAGCACGACTTCTTGAGTAACGAACTTTGACTTGCTTTCAATATCGCTAATCTTCTTGAGCCAACTGTCTAAGAAATTGCCACCCGCGGCGGAATCTAAGGCATCTTGATCGTTGGAATTCAAAGAATTGTAAAAAGTATCGAGTTGGTGTAGTTCCGAGAAGCCATGGTGAGGACATTGACCGAAGGAGTCCATAAAAACATTCCACAATAGCTTCGTTGAAGGTTTCGTTGGGTTTTTGGTAAAAAGTAATGATCTCATTCCGATAGTAAGTGGTTTTTGAAGGTGGGAAAAATTGGTTTATGAATTTTGAAACAAGGTCGTCCCATGTGAGAATTGATCTTGGAGGTTCCTTGTCTAACCAATCTCGGGCTTCACCGTCTAGAGAAAAAGGAAAAAGCAAAAGCTTTATCGAAGTGTTCGGAACTTCGGGATGTCTAAACGTTGAAGTGACCTTGTTAAAAAATCGAAGGTGATTGTGAGGGTCTTGTCTACCCGTAAACTTATTACTTTGCACAAGATTGATTAAAGGTTGCTTAAGCTCGAAATTGTTAGCATTAATTGGTGGAACAACTATAGCATCTTCATACCCTTCGATGGGTGCTTGTAACATTTGGGCCATTGTTCGATTGTCGGCCATTGGAACAACGTTTTGTTCAACAATTGGTTCTTCTAAATCAAAATTTTCAACAACCGGAAGAGTTTGTTGTTGTCGACGTCTTCGAGATTGCGAACGAGTGCGCATAAAAAGAAAAACTAAAAATAAAAAAAACAAAACTTTACACTAATATTTTTTTTCTTTTTTTTTAACAATGAATTTTAACGGTTACACGAAAGAGACTTAAACCAAATAATCAACTACTTCACGGTAGCTCTTGAAAATTGCTTTTCAAGGTGAGCCGTATTTCGTAGAGACACAAATGGCAAGTGTTAAATCTTTAGTTCGATTTGGGAACCAACAAGTTCACCGGAAATTGAAATGATAACACCTCCGTTGAGAATGTTATATTTTGGTATTTTTACCAATTGGTGATTTTTATTTCTTAATTAAAAAGGAAGATTTTTTTATTTTTTATTTTTTGATTTTTTTTTATCTTTTACTTATACTAAAAAGAAAAGGAAAATATTTTTACTTTTTATATTTTATAATTTTTTTTGGATTTTTGAATTATAAAACAAGAATGAAACTTTCTAAGTCGAAAGGATCTTCAAACCAAATCAACAAACACAAAACGAAGGAATCTTGACACTAATCCCCGGCAGCGGCGCCAAAAACTTGATAGCAGTTTTAACACACGTAAAATATATATAAAATATTATACTTTAGAAGAGTATTTAAGAAAATTACCAAGTTACCCTTGATAAAATTCACTCTCAAAAATATATATAATACGTATATTTAACCGGGCAAGTATGATCACCCGGGTCGTTTCCCCAACGACTAGTGAAATTGAAACCTCGTTTAAGCTTGGATTCTGATTTGAATAAAGCAAAGTTATTTTTGATAATCTATATCTACTAAATAAAAAAAACAATAATTAAAAATTTAACAATTAAAGGCAATTTAAGCAATTTAAACAAATACGGAAAACAAATAAAACGCGACTAATAAGCAAATAAACTAAAATTAACTCCTAAAAATGTAAACGAAATTTCTTAACCTAAGTTAGGACAAAAGAAAATTTTAGAAAAAGAAATTACTATTTTTGGCTTTTTAGATTAAGAGATATGATTTTTCTAAAATTTAAACTTAATTAAAAACTATAAAAATAATAAAACTATTAAAAAAAAGTCCTAAAAATTTTATAAAAATTACACTAAATAAAGAAAATGTGCAGAAACTTTCTAAAAATAAAAGCCCTAATTTTTATCTTTTTATAAAAGTTTAATTAAACTAATTAAAACCTAACCCTAATTATTAATTAAAACTAAATAAGACTAATTAATAACTAACTTAGGGACTAACTGTGTAAAAGACTTAAGGGCTTAAGGGCTAAAGCATTTAACAGGCAAGGATTAATTAAGAAACAGAAAATTTACAAGAATGGTCCCTGAGGGCCACCCCGTTTTTCACCCCTAGTCTAAATAAGCCCAAAAATAAGGTGAAGTTAAAAACAGCTTAAAACTCAAAACTCAAAAGACCAAAATTGTAGAATAAGCTTGGGAGGTCAACTTTAACAAAAGCACTATCCTGAAACACAAAGGATAAGCTCTAAAAGAGCTTCTCAATAAGCTGACCTCAGTAAGGAGGCATTTGAGCTCATTTTAACTTAAATGCTTGCACAAGTAAGCTCAAATTAAGCTTATTGTGAAAAAGAAAAGATGTTCTAAAGAGCTTATATGTTGCTTAAGCTAAAAATGAAAAGAAATGAGAGCTTAAACTACTTTTAAACTACTGAAATTGATCATGAACTAAGCAAACTCAGAAAACAAAAACAATAAGCAAAAATCCAATTAAGCTAAAAAACTCAATAAGCAATTTCCATCTATAAGCTTTTGAAAACTAATAAATCTACTTAGCTACTATCTATTTAAGCTATAAAATCTACTTCTATAAGCTAGAATTCAAAATTTTAAGAAACTAACTTTCTACTTATTGTTTTTTGGTTTTTTGACTTTTTATGATTTTGACAGCAACATTAAGCTAGGTAAATAAGCTAGAAAATGAAATTTAAGTCCTAATCTATATTAAGCTATTCCTAGACTATAAAATACTAAAAGAAGAGCTATTAAACCCTAACTTTGCTGGCTTAATTTGGGGCTTAAGTATCAGCAGTACTAACTTTTGTTAGTACTGCTGGTGTAAAGTATCAGCAGTACTAACTTTTGTTAGTACTGCTGGTGCAATTGGAAATACCACAAAGACAAAGAGTGCAGGCTAACCTAGTTACTACCACTACCTTAAACACACTCAAATTGTGTGTATAAACACTATGCAAGCAAATTCCAAGCCTTAAGGGCTTTGGATAAAAATTTCACAAGCAAAAAGAAAGGCGCAAGGTACCCTGGTGCTGAGGTGAAAAATTAAGCCATAACCCTTTTGAAAATTAGAATCTAACTTTTGAAATTTGTTTTCCTATTGATCTTAAGTGACTCAAGTAATATGATCAAATTAGTTTGAGTTTTGCTGGTGTAATAAGCTTGTGCCAAACACCCCTTATAGACTTTGACAGAAATGATTAAACTAAGATTTATGAATTCTAACTATTAAACCCTTAAAACCAGATATTAACTAGCTTATATCAAATCTATTAAACACAATATAACAACTAATTAAGCTAGAATCTATGATCTAAGATTATTAACTAAATTTTTTGATTTTTTAAGCTTTTATGACAAATATATTAAAAAAAGATCTAAACTATCAAAAGCAAAAACAGATAAACATCTAAGATTATTAAGCTAAACTAAACACAAATGAGTACTAATAAGCAAAAAGAATAAGCAAGTAAGCAATAATAAGCATATAAGCTATAACTAAGCAGATTAAACTAAAATTAGAGAAAAAAGGAAAGAGAAACTTACTTGATTCTCTAGCTAAACAAGAGGAAACCAATATGGCAGCTACAAGCTCTCCTTGCTTATTAATAAGCTAGGAGTTAAGTCCATGGGATCTCTTCCAAGTTAAGATCCCCTTCCAAAAAGCTCATATCCAATAAGGTCCATGATAAATGTAACTTAAACTGATTTAAGGTTTAGGTAAGATTAATACTGAATTAAAATAAGCTCTATTTCAGCTTATAGACTGAAAGAGCTTAAAATGAGCTTATTAGCTTATTGAGACAATTTGGCTTATTAAGAGAGCTTTTGAATAAAAAGAAAAGAGAGCTTATAAATGACTTAAACTAAATTTCATTAATGAAAATTACTGATTACATTACTTAAAAAGGAGATTACAAAATATTTTAAGGAAAATTACATTTAAGAAAAATACAAAATTAAGCTAGACTAAAAACTATTAAAAACCTAGATAGTGTGTGTGTGAGAGGTAAGGGCCTATTTATAGTGCCAAGCTGAAGCTTCTAGGCTCTCTTGCCTTGCTCTCCAATCTTTCAATCTCAGCCAATCATTTCTTCAATCATTTGAGCTTTAATTGTGGCCGTTTGATCATTGTGTGGACACCTGAAGATTGCCAGCGTGTCATTCCCTTTTGGATGTCATTGTGCTTCTTTTGTGAGTGTTTTAGCACAAAAACCCACATGAATTTGTGCTTTCTCCATTGACGTGTACTTGAGCTTGATCTTTGAGCTAATGAATCCCTTGGAAAGACTGTCTTGACCCTTGCCTTGCACTTATGAGCTCTTTAATTGTCCAAATTGTCCCTTAATTGGGAAAAACCCTTTGTTTTTGACAGCGTGGTAACTTTGGGACGACGGGTGAATAGTACCCCATTTTGGCGCCCAAAGTTTATAACTGAAAGGGGTAAAAACGGTTTGAACTTTGGCCTTATGACAATACTAGCCCCTCTCATTACTTTTCCCTTTTCTAGTTATAAATGACTTTCGAAAATTGCAAGTTTAGCCCTTGTGGTTTATTTAAAAGGGAAGTGGGCTAGTAATGGGCTTATGAATTGGGCTTTTGGGATCCGGATAGGGTTTCCTAGGTTTATAGAGGCCTATTAAGCTTTCCTGGGCCCAATAAGGGAGGAGGGGACATTTTTGGACTTTTGTGAGAGTTGAGGGACCAAAGTGAAATATTTTGAGGATTTGTCCTTTTGTGTTTGACTTAGTTTGACCATCTTTGACTGACTTTTGACTGAGGCTTGACTTTTCTGGCTTCGGCTTTGTACTCTTCTGATTCTCGTGTCTGCGCTTGCCCATTTTTGATTGTTTTCTTGTGATTTTAGATATATCCGTACCTGCACACACAAAACACAAATACAAGCATAATTTTGCCATTTTTGGTCTGTTTTGGGTTTAATTGGGTTATTTTAGGTACAAACGGATATGTGTATTTTACACTTATCAATTCCAAAAATAGTAACTTTTATTATGTTTTAGCGAAACGGACTTAGAAATTAAGCGATTAAGACTAGTTAGTGCATTTTGAAAATATGGAAACTTAACAAATATATGGGACGGTATTAACGTCTTGAAACTAAAATCTTTTCTAAAAAGGAAACTTTCTATAAATGGTAACTTTCGAAAAAATGTCAGGATTTAACGAAGAACGTTATAATTTCACTATGTCCTTTTTTTGATAAATAAAACCAAAACACAAACACACATGGATGTCTTTCTATATTAAGCGTTTTGTGCTATATTTAGTGTACTTTTTGTTTTCCTAAGACGCGTTATTTATCTAGATCGCGGCTAGATTTCTATATCATCTTTCATTTACGTGATTTACTGTTCGCTCATCTTGCTAAGGTGAGTTCATAGCCTCATATTTTTACTACTACTTACTTTACTATTTGGGGTGAGAAACATTGCTTACTTTTAAACATTGGACACAAATGCTTTACGTTTTTCCTAATCTTGTTTACGTGTTGTCTAAGTAATTGTTAAAACTTGTATGCCTAAGTTATCATGAACCGTTAGTTACTTATGATCAGTTGGATTGGTAAGTGAGCGCGAGTGTTGTAAATAGATCTATTGGGACTAATCATCCTCGTCCGTGTAAGTATCTCTTACATGATCAACGGACGTATACCATGTCGAGTGATACGGTGAAGCGCCATGTTGGCAACCGCCAGGGCAAGTTTATTTAGTATTTTGCATGCTCCCATTACATTTAGCCTCGGTATCCTGAGCTTAGTGCAATGTAGATGCTTTTTATGTGATATTGTATCTGTTATAATAGTCACATGCGTTTTGCCAAATTTGTGGTCCACTCTTATATCAAATCCAAACCTATGAATTCACCAACTTTATGTTGACGTTTTAAGCATGCTTTTCTTAGGTGCTTATTGTCAAACTTTAAAACCTTTTATTCGCTTCCGCATATTATCTATGAACCTATGTAAAACTTTAACTATTTTATTTAATGCAATGATGTTAGATTTCTAAACGTACCCTTAGAGGTCGTTCTTTGTATCTTGTGTGATGTATATTATGACGTCACGCCCTCGGACATGTGTTTCCGTCCAGGCCCCGTTTGGGGGTGTGACAAAAACTTCGCAGTGACATCCTTATGTTCCAACAACATCAAGGAGAATCGCTTTCTGAAGCATGGACTCGTTTCAAGGACTTACTCCAAATATGTCCTCATCATGGGCATCGTTCATTTAGATTTTAATTTAATTTTTTTTATGATCAGTCTCCTTTATCTTAAGTGCCGAGATTGGACGCGCTTTCTGGCAGGCAAACTCCGCGATAAGAAACACCGACCAATTCTGGGAAAAATTAGAACACCTCGCTCTCTACGACCATGAGAGATGGAATGATTCAAAAGATTTCATTAAACCGATCAAGGCTATTTCTACACCTTAAAGCACCTCAAAAACACCTGACCGAAGTCTTCTTGAGCTTGAAGACCAGATCAATTTCTTACTAAAGTGGTCATGACTGACACCTAGACCTAGCTCAACGCAAGTCCCTTAAGCTTACGCTGAAGCAGTTTATTCAAACCCCCGTCTACAAAACCAAAATGAGCCATCAAAGTAGAACCCTTTCACTTTTCATGAAAGTACCCGTCCAAACCCTCAGCCACAAGCGTTGGGAACCACTTTTGAGGCTCGAGTACGGGACTACATGGCAGCACACACCGAAAGGATGGAAAGATTTAAGAATGCCATTTTCAAACAGCGAGAGGAGATCAACGATAGGATGGCTGAAATGTTCGGGCTTTTTACGAAACTCACAACCAGCAGGGCTCCTGAAAAAGTGTTGATAAGAGACGAGGCTAATCCCCCGTCACCAAAAACGTAAATTCTTTCTCTCTCACCAGAGGAGAGGAAGGAAAGAGTGACAAAGATGACGTAGCAACCGACAACAGCATCAAAAATATTTACGGGTCAAATGCATAGTTGCTAGTGAAAGAAGCCGAGATAAAGAATGGAGCTAAAAATTGGATCAAAATGAGCCAATCAAGAGAGATGAGAAAGAAGAAGCAGTGGAACAACTGGACGAAACATGGGCTGAAAAGGATTATGATGAATTCCAAAGGCTTCTTTTTCTTTAAATTTGATTCAAGGGCTGGTTTAGAGGCTGTTCTGGAGGGTGGTCCTTGGTTGATTCATAAATCTCTAATCATTCTCAAGAAATGGTCGATGGATACTAGATTACTCAAAGAAGAATTGACTCGCATTCTGATATGGGTTAAATTGCATGATGTTTCGATCAAAGTCTTTGAAGAGGATGGTATTAGTCTAATTGCTACGTTCATTAGTAAGCCTGTTATGATTGATTCATACACAAGCTCCATGTGTATTGAATCGTGGGGTAGGAGTAGTTTTGCTCAGTGCTTAATTGAGGTAAATTCAGAGGTTGATCTCGTGGATGTTGTTACTATTGGTATTCCATCTCTTTTTGGAGATGGTTTCACAAAATAAACCATCCGTGTTGAGTATGAATGGAGGCCACCTAGATGTGATATATGTAAGATTTTTGGTCATGTTTATGACTATTGCCCTAAAAAGGTGGCGAGTCCTCCTATTATTACTACTTCTAGTGTTGTTACTCCTACCGTTGAGAAGACTAATGATGGTTTCTAAACGGTGGGTAAAAATAAGAAGAGTAAAGGTAAGTCCAAGTCTACTAATGGTTGTCAGTTTACTGGTCCTTTGGTTAAATAAAATGTTAGGTATGATCCAAAGGCAACTACAACTGCACCAAAGAAGAGAGCTACTTAAGTGGGTAATACATCTCAATAGTCATCTATGTTAAAGACGACTGGCAATTTGTCTAAGAAAGATAATCTCTCCATGTTTAATTCTTTTTCTGCCTTAAATGATGAAGAAAAAGAAGAAGAAGATGAAGAAGCTATTGAAAATATGCATGATAAATTAGTTAACTTAATTTAAAACACAAAAGCTGGTGGAAGTTCATCTTTTACAACCAACAAGAAACGGGAAGAAGACAAAGAGTCAAGAGCAAGAGTAAGAATTCAGCCAGAGATCACAGCCGGATCAGCCCGACACAGTCAAAGAAAGAAATAAAGAAAGTCAAAGACCCAAAATAAAGTCAAGGGGCTAATTATGACAAGTCTTTAAAGTCTCAAGGGTTTATTTGGAAGTTTGAAGTTTCAAGGGGCCAAAATTGACAAAAGAGGAAAGTGTTTTATTAAAGAATAAAGAGAAGAAATAAAGAAAGCAAACACAAGGACCTATTCTGCTATTTTCGAAACCTGTTTTACACTACATTTGGGCGGAAGCAAAGACGGGGACCAATTGTGCCAATTATCCAAAGCTTTCAAACAGAACAGCCGCTTATATCGCAACAAACTAACTCCCACAACAGCATTTCCCGCCAAAATCCCACACAGCCCAATCCCGATTTTTCCCACACCCCGCTCCCTTTTCTCTTATCAAACTCGTTCATAGGCTCTCCCCAATCAAAAACAAACACGTGGCAAGCCCTAATTGGTGCGAACACATCATCAAACCCATCCAACGGCTTCAATTCAATTTCAAAAGATCAAGGGCTAGGATTTAAAAGGACCATTCTAGAAATCTTTCCCTCTCTTCACCTCTCCTCTATAAATAGAGTGTTAGGACATCATTTTTCTGTTGTTGATTTTGTTTTTAAAACTTTACTTTGTAATTTCCCGTTTTATAAACCATTTACTCTTAAATTTTCTAAATAGCTTTTAAGCAATTGTACGCTGTTCCTTTCCTCTTGTACCTTATAAATTTAGCAATATAATTCAGAATTCAAGCTTTGTGTGTTCTTTAATTTCAAGTTCAACTCGATTTCATCAAATAAGCTCAAAATAAGCTCATTTGAGCTTATTACTTCTTACAAGCTCAGTTTTAGTCAAATGTTGTTGCTTAAGCTTTCATTTACTCGCCAGGATAACTCTCCATATAGTGATTTATACATCTAGACCAATAGGATCATAAATTATGACCTATCTTTGCCCTTTGATTGTGAGCTTAGTTGAGCCATAACGTGACTTGGTATCAACAAGTGATGTTACTTTGATAATTGTTAATGAACTTGGTTAGTGGAACTACTATGTATGAATTGCCATTAAAGCATTAAGTGTAAAGTCTCTTAGAGGCTATAAGGGTCTAACAGAGTCACCATTGCTTTAACCTAATAGAGATTATAAATCAGTAACAAATAACGACGCTTTATGAGGATGCGTTTAATTGTGACAGAATTTCTACAGGTCTAGGTCTTAGGAAAGAAGTAATGCCCTAAAGTCTTAAGAATGATATACACGCCATCGAGATTAGTAATCATTTGCACTATTAGACAAACCAACGTTCTGATTGGATTAATAATGGTTAATACAATTTTCTTATATTTGGCTAGAGCACTCTTTTATCTTCTGTTAATTTGCTTGCATGTGATTTTATATGGTCTGAAATGGTTTTACTCCCCACAATACCTATGCCAGTCTCTCAGCAGAAAACCTCCCTTATCCATTAGATTTAGGATTAACAATAGGTTTAGCATAGGTTTAGCATAGATTAGACTAACTTAGATCAGAAAAACCAAAGTATTAATAAATTGAAAGTATTTCTCGCTCTTAGTGATCGAAACCTTACTTACCACGAAACTCTCATCGATCGGGTACACTGCCCGTGAAAAGTGTTGTTTTAGGTAAAGTCGGCAAAATATAAATTAAAACTTAAAAGCATAAAATACACCTACACGACAACACCATCAAATATTCAATTATTTATTTTAAAATTTTATGCGTCCACTTTAAATTTTTATCGTTTAGTTAAATCGCGTAAACTAAAAATCAACATTCAACATAAACGGGCATCAAACAAATAAAAGTTTACGTCAAACAAGTGTTATATAATTATTACAAAAGATAATTTATTGGACTTCCACCCTTTTTAATTTTAATTCGTTACGAAAACGTTTACGTTTCGCAATAAAATGCTTTCATGCATGCATGGGAACCCATAAACCCACCTATACTTCAACAAATACCCACTATTATACACAATACCAAAAAAATTATATAAACTTATACATATTAAGGAAGCTAGCCATGTATATGCATACACACTTCATACACATTCCAAATTAAATCAAACTACTTCCACTAACTTTACTTTTACATAAACAATTGTATTCCATAACCAATATATAAACCAAAAAGCTTTCTTGTTCCCTTATTTTGCTTCCATTCACATGACACAACATATATATATTATTGAAGCATGCATTGAAATATCACTATCATTCTTACTCATCTCTTATACAACCATACTCTTCCTTATCCAACCATGCCTTCCTTACACACCTAGCCTTTGTTTATTATAAACATCATGCCTTTTTTCCATTTATATACCAACACATCTCTTACACATATCATATCACTAGAAAATTGTAAGTAAAATTTCTCTTATCTCTTACAAAACCCACGGATAATAAAACACTTCACCAACACTTCATAGTTTTGATTTTCCCTCAAAGTACAAGTAAACAAGGTATTATTATATTATCTAAGTATTGCAAGGTTAATCTGGAAGCTTGGTTGGTAATAAACAGTGTTTAATTTCAAGAGGAAGCCTAGGGTTTAAAAGTGATAAGTTATTGATTTTATGCAAGTATTTAGGATTAAATCTGGTTTTTAGATTTAGTACATCATCATTCATTCTCCTAAGGTCTAAACATAACCTCTAATCTTTTCTTATATTTCATTTTCCTGTTTATATATTTATTATATTGTTCTTCACCATCTAGGTTTATTTTATGAGTTTATAAAATAAAATGGACATAAACATAATTTGAGCTATATTGTTTATATGAAGATATGATGTTTAAAAATATGATAAGACACAAGAACAAACTTGATACAAGTGTTAGTTAATTTATAAAAGTGTTTATAAACTAATTGTTGAAAATTTATTTATAAAAGTTTATAAATAAAAGGTTATGAGAACATTTTATTTGGACACATAAAATCATAGAAAATAATTAGTGGACTTAAAATATACTAATGACGTTGTATTAGTGATTTTAGAGGACTTGTATGATTTTATTATGTTAAAGGTTTATAAAATAAAATTTATAAACATATTAATTCGAATATTAAAACATTCTGTGAAATTTTGAATCCTTAATAATTTCTAGAAGTAATTTATTAAAATAGTACACATTATAAGAAATCCAAGCATATAAAGAACTCAAAAAACAAAGCCATAACGAAAAAGTTATGAATTTTACAAGATTACGATAAAAAGTGTTTTTATAAAAGTAATTTTATAAAAACCGTTACTATTCGAACCTGATAAAAATATAAGGATATTTTTTTGTGATACTACATCTTATGAGGAATCCAAATATGTAAAGAACACGAAAAACGAGATTATAACAAAGGAGTTATACATTTTACAAATTTACTATAAAAAGTATTTTTATAAAAGTAGTTTTATAAAACTGCAACTATTTCAAAACTGATAAAAATATATGGATTTTTTGTGATAGATCATCTCAATAGGAATCCGTGCATATAAGAAACATTAAAAACGAATATAAAACGAAGAAGATATGATTTTTACAAGATTTTAATAATTAAATATATATAAGAAATTTTATATATTTACAGAAATTGTTACTGTTACTGTTCATCAGTTTATAAAATAATATAAATATAATATTTTGATAGATTTTCTTAATACGATTCCGTACATATAAAGAACGATAAAAACAGAGCTAAAATGACAACGTTATAAATTTCTAAAGTTTTCAAAAAGTACATATACTTTTCAGCTTTATAAAACTGAAATATATATAAATATGCTGCAGAAACCAAAACAGTGATTTTGAGGACCTTCGAGTCCGATTCGGCCAAAGTATAAACCTACAAAGTTGTTTGGAACGACATTTTACTTAAACCTTCCGATTTTCATAATTTTTGGATGTATAGTTATTTAATTAGAAATTACAAAGACAAGTATATTTTTATAAATATTATTTTATGGAACAATTAATCTATTTATATAAAATCATTATATAAATAACAAAGACACTTAGATGGTGATGTAACTTTATAAAAATATATTGATGTATTTATATTAAATACATGACACTCATACGACCTATAATTAATTAGGTTGCACTTCGAATCGTTCGAAACGATTACTTTGTTGATTTCGCGATAATTATTACTTTCACTAGAGGTGAGTTTATAGCCCCACATTTTACTCGTTTTACATATACTTTACAACTTTTGGGGTGAGAATACATGCGCATTCACAACTTGTTTACATACTTGTTTTCCTAACTCGTTCACAAACTTATTTACATGATTGATTCAAACTCATTTACATGTTCGTTTACAATTGGTTTACTTACTTGTTTTACAAATCATAAAAAAAAATAAAGTCTTTGGGGGGGGGTCATTACATATCTCAAAGGTGGGATAGCATTGCTTGTTTTTTACCTTGATGGTGAGGGGCGCAAGTAGCATTAAAATAATACACCGCGATAGTCACAACATTTATTTCATTAGTGAGTTCGGTACCATTCTTTGTTTCTAACGTATCAATACACACCTCCTCCACCAAGTCCCACACGACTGGAGTACAAATTAAATCATTATAAACCCATTCAATACATTGTATTTCTTATCTATTAGTGTAGCTTAATCCCGCAATATAAAAAGACCCGAATGGCAAAGAAACACCCCCTAATGATCTATTAGTGAGTTCTTCGAATTGTATACCAAGCAATACGCACTTCATCAGATATTGTATATTAAGCAATACACACTTTAAACAATTGCGGTCCAATATTTATACGTATATTTTTGGTGACTATTATAAGGGTTAAAATGGTCATACACACTTTACAAATCTTTGATCTAATATTTTTACCTACATAAACCTATGAACTCACCAACTTTATGTTGACACTTTTAAGCATGTTTTTCTCAGGTGAATTAGATGCTTGGCTTACTTGATGTGCTTGGAGTCTAAACGTTACAAGATTTCATTCATGGTGTTGATCTATGAAGTAACGCTCCCAAACCCATATTCCGCTGCGACCCATTTTGGGGGTGTTACAGATTGGTAATCAGAGCCAAGGTTATAGAGAACCAGGTCAAATGTTTTGCTGGACTATAACCGTTTTCAAACATTGCATTCATACAAAGGGGTTTTTCACGGGACACACATACACTAGTTGTTTGCATTAGTTGGTCTTACTAGATGCTTACATGATTCATATACGTGTTTATATTATAGTACGTACATTACTATAAGGGCCTTACATATATATGCAAAGATGAGTTTGCATTCTTTCGCATACTCTACAATTATTTATATAAGGGTTATTTATATAAATATTGGAACATTTCTTTAGGCGAGGTAGTACTATAAGCTCGTAGGTCCTAAACGCTACCTAAACATTAAGCTATCAGATATGATATCTTACCATCATTCAATTTATGCCAGGAGCGCATATTCATATTTACCATACATCATCTCACAACACTCTATTTTTGGAGCACGACGAAGATAACTAAACTAATCTAATCTTATTACTCTTCTGATTTTGAAGATAATGCCTCCAAGGAAAGCACCCAGAACCAGAACCACACCAGCCACAACAACCAACACCACATCTGTCACTAATGCCCAGCTTCAGGCAATGATTGACCAAGGCGTTGCTGCCGCTTTGGCAACACGTGATGCTAACAGAAGCACGAATGGCGAAGACAGCCATAATTCGGGAACGGGTGTCAGAAGGACTGAACGCGTTGCTCGAGAGTGCACTTACCAAGACTTCATGAAGTGCCAACCCCTATTTTTCAAAGGCACTGAAGGAGTTGTCAAATTAACCCAGTGGTTTGAACGGATGGAAACTGTGTTTCGCATAAGCAATTGCACTGTGGAAAACCAAATCAAGTTTTCCACATGTACTCTTCTTGGAGTTGCTCTAACGTGGTGGAACTCACACGTTAGGACTGTTGGTCACGACGTTGCATATGCAATGACTTGGACTGACCTGAAAAAGAAGATGACAGACAAGTACTGCCCGAGGAGCGAGATTAAGAAACTCGAGGTCGAGTTGTGGAATTTGAAAGTAAAAGGTACTGATGTACTAGGCTACAATCAACGTTTCCAGGAACTGGCATTGTTGTGTGTCAGGATGTTTTCTGAGGAGTCTGATAAGATTGAGAAATATGTCGGTGGTCTGCCCGACATGATTCACGGAAGTGTTATGGCATCAAGGCCGAAAACAATGCAGGATGCTATTGAAATGGCAACTGAACTGATGGACAAAAAGATCAGCACTCTTGCTGAACGTCAAGCTGAGAATAAGAGGAAACTTGACAACAACAACCAAGCTCAACAACAATCTCCCAAGAGACAAAATGTGGCTCAAGCTTACGCCGCTGGGACTGGTGAAAGGAAGGAGTATGCTGGAACTCTTCCATTGTGCAACAGGTGCAAGCTGCACCACAATGGGCCATGTACTGTAAAGTGCGGGAATTGCAAGAAGATTGGCCACATGACCCGGGATTGTAGAAATCCTGCTGCCGCTAGGAATCAAAGAACCCTCACTTGCTATGAATGTGGGAATCCAGGGCACTACAGGAGTGATTGCCCGGAGCTAAAGAACCAGAACCATGGAAACCAGGCTGAAGGTACTGGAGCACGTGGATTGGTGCATGCATTAGGAGGAGGAGAAGCCGATCAAGACCTTAACGACATGGAGGACGATATCAGTGCTTAGACTCTATTCCTTTAAGAATTCTCGTTGTATTTCCTCTTAAGTTTCCGTTGTGATTGTATGAATGATTTCAAATTATCTATCAAATCAATGTATTTTGTCAAGTTTACTTTAATTCTCTACTTATTTATATAAGCCACTCCCACAAATATCATGAAATCATGACGCTATTTTGACGAAAATGAGCAATGCATCGTTAGTCCTCAATTATACATGGCCTGATCAACTATGTATAATTCAGGAAGGACCATGCCATGCTGAGAGTAGTCACCTTAAAACTTCTTGTCAAGAAACAATTTCCTATTTATATCAATTTCTGCGTGCGTATTCATAAAACGTATCTATCACAAGGAACCAAACTAACAATCATAATAACTAAGTAAAATCTTACACCATCTTACAATAAAGTCGACGTCATCTTATACCAAATCCTAAGCCAAGAAACCGAGACACATCACTAAGTCACCCTAGGACAATTCGCTATCAAATTTGCTCGCCAAAAGAGTTACGCCGATGTGAGATGTAAGCCTTTAGAATTTCAAGTTGACAACAGAGTTATGCCTAAGGTATCACCTTAGAAAAGAGAAGTACGCTTTGGAAAACGGGGGAAGCTAAACCCCAGGTATGTTGGACCATCCAAGGTGATGGAAAAAATTGGATCCGTTGCTTACAAGCTTGAGCTGCCTCAAGAGTTGAGCAGGGCTCATCATACGTTTCACGTATCCAACTTAAAGAAGTGTTATACTGACGAACCATTAGTTGTTCCGTCTAATGGATTCCATATTGAGAACAAGCTTCATTTTATCGAGGAACCCATAGAAATCATGGATCGAAAAGTCAAACGGTTGAAACAAAGCCGTATCCAAATTGTCAAAGTTGGATGGAACTCTGGGCGAGGCACTAAGTTTACATTAGAACGCAAGGATCAATTCCGAAAGAAATATCCACACCTCTTCATAAAGACCGCACCGTCGTCAAGTGCCGCGTCTTAAGCCTTGAGGACAAGGCTCATTTAACGGGGGGAGACTATAACACCCCGTGTTTTAGGGTCATTTACGACGTCAATAAATTCACTATTTATTTTTAGTATTGTACGCATTTGATTTTAAATCATAATCGTTAAGTTAAATCGCGTAAGCTAAAAATTATCGTTCAATGTAAACGGGCATCAAACAATTAAATAAATGTGTACATCACAAGTTTAGTAATTATTTGAGATAGATTATTCATTTTGTTCAATTTCTTTGTATTGCGGTTTACGTAAAATTGTTACGTTTCGCGATAAAGTGCGTTTAGGGCATACCCCTAAAACTACATTAATTACTCTACTCTTTCAAACACATGCCTATTGATTTACTTTCCAATGATCAAAAAGTTATAAACTTACCCATGGTTTGTTAAATAGGACGCCCATGAACAAGACATAACCAAGACTTACACTGTTCATTGCAAGTATACACTTCTAAAGTTATCTACACTTTCACATTTACATACAACTTAAAACTTTCATAAAATGAAAGTAATACCTCCACATTTTGGCCAAGTAAATATCTAGTAACACAACCTTTGAATTCATGGGATCATGTCCACATTAGGAAGCATAGAAACATAAAACCAAACTAAGGAGTCTTGTCCAAGTATGATGACTCAAAAGACATAGGTACATACGATGGTTTTTGACCACTAGTCCCCCCTATAATTCCACCATGTCCGCCCCCTTTTTTGGTCTTTATGGTCTTTGTTTAACATACTAGGCTAACTCTTACACTTATAAGTCTTGCATTCTAAGAAGAGATAAACATATACACTTTCCAACCACTAACAAAAAAACAATCAATTTTCTCTCTTTTCTTTCTCTCTTATAACCCCACGGCTAAAAAACAAAAACAACCCCTTTTTTACACAATCCATAAGCTTTGCATTTTCTAAGACCAAAAAAGCACTCATAATCATTCCTATGATAACCAAGATGTTTATTGGAAAGGTTGATTAAGCATTTGCAAGGTTTAATCAAGTTATTGCAAGATTAGGGTTTCTATTTGGATTAGGGTTTCTTGGTTGTGAAAGCTAGGGTTTAAAGTCTAAACAAGGGTTTAGAGCATATATCTCATCATCATACATCACTCTAAGGTTATCTAAAAGCCCTTAACTTTTCATTTTCATGATTATATGTGTATATGATGTTTATATAGCAAAATCACCATTTAGGACTTTTAAACATGTAAAAAGAGATTTTTTTTTTGTTTTTTTTTTTTTTTTTTTTTTTTTTTTTTTTTTAACTTGTGATCATCATTTTGTACACTTTTTCATATGTTATGTGATTGGTAATATCATGATATAATGGGATTATAAGTATTGTAACATATTGGTTAAGTGTAAAAATATATATGTATAAACCTGTAGTTAAAAGTTACTTAAGGAAAGTTATTGATTTCATGTGATGATGTATGACTTGATACTCTTGATATCATGGACTAAATGTGACATATTGAACAAATGGACACTATTATATGTAAGACATAGTATAATTAAGAATATTGGAAGACTTGTGTTAGTTTCTAAATAAAAACGTCTATAAAAACAAAGTTATACATAAAACTAGAAAAAAGTTAATTAGGGCTGTTTTGGCACGAATTTTTAGGCATGGATTTTTATATTTTGATAACATACGACATCTCATTACGATTCAAAAGGTAAAAACTCGAAAAACCGATTTAGAAACGAAAAGATACATAGTTAACCCGAGTTTACCGATAATATACCGAGTTATAAAAGAATTTTATAAAAGCTTGTTTAATAAAAATTCTACAAACAAAAGGTTTGGTATTTTATTAATCACACAATATTTTTAGAATTCAAACAATAAGGAAACGTAAATTTCTCAATTAAAGAACGAAGAAGTTATGAATTACGCGAGTTTATATACTTAAAATGTATAAAAATACTTTTATAAAACTATTTTTATAAAAGTTACTGTTCATGGACAGAAACATTATTTTTGTAAACCTCATAAATAAATAGAACTTTCAATTACTAGGAACGTGCTCCGAAAGAATCTCTAAAAAACGACTATAACGAATAATTATGACATTTACGGGTTTTACGACAACTAAAACTATAAAAATAACTTTATAACTGGTGTGAACAGTAAAAAGTACTGTTCATACAGTAGAAAAAAATATGAAAAGTAATAATTCGATAACTCGTCATAATACGAAAGCGGAACATAAAGAAATTAGGAAACCGGGGCTAAAACGAAGAAATTGGCGTCGTTTTTACTATCGAACGATTTATAAACGTTTTACTTTATTAACATGAATTCACTAAAACGAAGAGATGGTGGGATTAGCTATATAAATATATACATGGTAGCAGTTTAACCCAATGCATTAGTACTTAATACGACCTATATTAGATTAGGTTCCATTTGATCATTATACCGTGACAACAAATTGTTCTGTGATATACTATGATATACGCTCACAATCAAGGTGAGTTCATAGCCCCACGTGTTATATTTAACCATGAATTTATAAAGTTTTTGGGGTGAGAAACATTTGCTTGTTTGACACATTGGACGCATTACTTAGAAAAAACTTACTGTGTTTGGATATTGCAACCATGCAATACTACTGTTTTTGATATTATATACCAGCAATACTTACTGTATTGGATATTGTGATACCATGGCAATACTTCTGTTTTGAATTTGTATACCATGCAACACTTACAGTTTTGAATATTGTAACCATGCAATACTTACTATTTTAGATATTGTAGACCATGCATACAACACACTAAACAAATGCGGATCCTACGCTCATGTAACAATTTCCAAACCTAGAATTCACCAACATTATAGTTGAAGTTTTAAAAGCATGTTTTCTCAGGAGTTCAATGAGGTACAAGACAAGAGATACATTGGTGGGTCCGTTATTTTTGGAAGTTCATTTGGCGTTAAAGATTTTGGTGCAATTACATTTGGAGGAACCTTTATTATGAACTGAACTTTGTATAAATATGGTTTACAATATCTAAAATAGTCAGTATTGCATGGTATACAATATTCAAAACAGTAAGTGTTGCATGGTATACAATATTCAAAACAGTAAGTATTGCATGGTATACAATATCCAAAACATAAACTGTGCATGGTATATAATATCAAGAAACATAAGTATTGCATGGTATGCAATATCCAAAACAGTAAGTATTTCAAAGTTACTTGCGTCCAATTGTAAAACAAAGCATGTTCTCACCCCAAAACTTATAAATCATTGTAAAATGTAAAACGTGGGGCTATGAACTCACCTTGAGTGAGCGTATATCAAGTATATCACAGAAAATGTGTCACGGGTAAAGGATCAAATGAGACCCTAATCCATATAAGGTCCGTATAAGTACTAATCACATTGGGTAACTACTACCATGTATATTTTTATATAGCTAATCACCATCTAATCGTTTTAGTGAAATCATGTTAATAAAGTTAAAACGTTTATAAATAGTTCGATAGTAAAAACGACGCAATTCGATCGTTTTAAGCCCGTTTTCCTACATTTTTCTTATGTTCACGGCTTTCGATTTAAGACGAGTTATCAAATTATTACATTTTCAATATTTTTATGCTACTGATGAACAGTACTTTTTACTATTCACACCAGTTATAAAGTTATTTTTATAGTTTAAGTTGTCGTAAAACCCGTAAATGTCATATTTTATTCGTTATAGCTCCGTTTTTAGCGATTCTTTCGAGCAAGATCTCATAATTAAAAGTTCTATTTATTTATGAGGTTGAACAAAAATAAATGTTTCTGTCTAGACATAACTTTTATAAAAAATAGTTTTATAAAAGTAATTTTTATAGGCATATTAGTCTATAAACCGCGTAATTCATAACTTTCTTCGTTTAATTGAAAATTTACGTTTCTTAGTGTGTTGGAATTCTAAAAATATGTGAGACTTAATAAAAATACCAATACCTTTGTTTGTAGAATTTATAACAAGCTTTTATGAAAACATCCTTTTTATAACTCCGGTTATTATCGGAAAAACTCGTAAACTTGTATCTATATTCGTTATAAATCGGTGTTTGTCGAGTTTCTACCTTTTTGAGAATCGTCAGAGAAGTAGTAAGTTTTATAAAATAAAAAATCCATCCTACAAATCCGTGCCAAAACACCCCTACATAACTTTTTAAGTTTATATGTATAACTTTTTGTTTTTATACACTTTTTTGATTTAGTAAACTAACACATGTCTTCCAATCAGTCTCAATACTATGTCTTACATATAAAAGTTCCATTTGTCCATCATATGTCCACATGAGTTTATGATATCAAGATTAACAAGTCATTAACATCACATGAAATCAATAACTTTCCTTAAGTAACTTTTAACTACTAGTTTATACATATACATTTTTACACTTAACCAATATGTTACAATACTTATAATCCCATTATATCATGATATTACCAATCACATAACATATGAAAAAGTGTACAAATGATGATCACAAGTAAAAACTCTTTTTACATGTTTAAAAGTCCTAAATGGTGATTTGCTATATAAACCTTATATATACATATAATCATGAAAATGAAAAGTTAAGGGCTAGCTTTCACAACCAAGAAACCCTAATCCAAATAGAAACCCTAAACTGAAATAACTGGATTAAACCTTGCAAATTGCTTAATCACCTTTCAAAACACTTAGGATACATAGGAATTGATGTATATGCTTTTTATGGTCCTTAGAAAATCAAGCTACATGGATTGTGTAAAAGGGGTGAGTTTGAGACGTGGGGGTTATAAGAGAGAAAAGGAGAGAAAATTGATTTCTTTTGTTAAGTGTTGAAGTGTATATGTTTATCTCTCTTAGAATGCAAGACTTATAAGTGTAAGAGTTAGCCTAGTATGTTAAACAAAGACCATAAAGACCAAAAAAGGGGCGGCACATGGGTGGAATAGGGGTGACTAGTGGTCAAAACCACTAGTCATGTACTAAGTCTTATGAGTCCATACTTGTACAAGACCTTAGGTATGGTTTTATGTTTCTATGCTTCCTAATGTGGACATGATCCTATGAATTCAAGGGTTGTGTTACTAATATTACTTGGCCAAAATGTGAGACGTTTTACTTTCATTTTAAGAATTTATAAGTTGTATGTAAATGTGAAAGTTGTATATAAATTTTGAGAGTGTATACGTTGCAATTTAATGTTAAGTCTTGGTTATTTCTTGTACATGGGGCGTCCTATTTAACAACCATGGGTAAAGTTTATAAACTTTTTGATCATTGGAAATAATAATAGGCATTTGTTGAAGCGTAGATTAATTAATGTAGTTTCGGGTATGCCTAAACGCACTTTATCGCGAAACGTAACAATTTACGTAACCAATACAAATAAATTGAACAAAATGAATAATTATCCTCAAAATAATTACTTAACACTTGCTTGATGTAAACATTTAATTGTTTGATGCCCGTTTACATTGAATGGTCATTTTTAGCTTTACGCGATTTAACTTAACGTTTACGATTTAAAGCAAACGCGTACAATACTGAAAGATAGATCGTGAATTATTGACGACGGATCCAAAAAAATTTGAAACACCCCCCCCCCCCCACCCCCCCTAAAAAAAAAAACATGGGGTGTTATAGTCTCCCCCCGTTAAGTGAGCCTTGTCCTTAAGGCTTAAGACGCGACACTTGACGACGGTGCTGTCTTTATGAAGAGGTGTGGATATTTCTTTCGGAATTGATCCTTGCGTTCCTATGTAAACTCAGGGCCTCGCCCAGAGTTCCCTCGAACTTTGACAATTGGTTATATGGCTTTGTTTTAACCGTTGACATTTATTCGATCCCTGATTTCTAGGGTTTCCTGTTAAAATGAAAGCTGTTCTCATATGAATCCATTAAACAACCGGCTGAATGTTCGTCGGATAAACACTTCTTTAAGTTGGATACGTGAAACGTATGTATTTAAACCCAGCTCAGCTTTTGAGTTAGCTCAAGACTTGTAAGCACGGATCCACTTTTCCCTCACCTTGGATGGTCCAACATACCTCAGGGTTTAGCTTCCCCCCTATTGCAAAGCGTACTTCAACCTTTCTAAGGTGATACCTTAACCCATAACTCGTGTGTCAACTTGAAATTCTAAAAGGCTTACACCTCCACAAACGGCGTAAACTCTTTTGGCGAGCAAATTGGATATCGTATTGTCCTAGGGTAAACTTAGTGAATTCTGATTTTCTTAGACTTAGATTTGGTGTAAGATGGACGCCTCTTTAATTGTATGATTGGTGTAGAGATTTTACGTAGTGTATTATATTGGTTAGTTTTGAGGACCCCGGGGGGGGTGCGGGGGGGGGGGGGGGGTGGGAGGGGGGCCCTGGGGGGGGGGGGGGGGAGGGGGGGGGGGGGGGGGGGGGGTTAAAATGGTGTGGGGTGGACCCCAGTTCTCCTTGTGATAGATACATTTTATGAATACGCACGCAGAAATTGATATAAATAGGAAATTGTTTCTTGACAAGAAGTTTTAAGGTGACTACTCTCAGCATGGCATGGTCCTTCCTGAATTATACATAGTTGATCAGGCCATGTATAATTGAGGACTAACGATGCATTGCTCATTTTCGTCAAAATAGCATCATGATTTCATGATATTTGTGGGAGTGGCTTATATAAATAAGTAGAGAATTAAAGTAAACTTGACAAAATACATTGATTTGATAGATAATTTGAAATCATTCATACAATCACAACGGAAACTTAAGAGGAAATACAACAAGAATTCTTAAAGGAATAGAGTCTAAGCACTGATATCGTCCTCCATGTCGTTAAGGTCTTGATTGGCTTCTCCTCCTCCTAATGCATGCACCAATCCACGTGCTCCAGTACCTTCAGCCTGGTTTCCATGGTTCTGGTTCTTTAGCTCCGGGCAATCACTCCTGTGCCCTGGATTCCCACATTCATAGCAAGTGAGGGTTCTTTGATTCCTACGGCAAGCATGAGTCACCATCCCGGGTCATGTGGCCAATCTTCTTGCAATTCCCACACTTTACAGTACATGGCCCATTGTGGTGCAGCTTGCACCTGTTGCACAATGGAAGAGTTCCAGCATACTCCTTCCTTTCACCAGTCCCAGCGGCGTAAGCTTGAGCCACATTTTGTCTCTTGGGAGATTGTTGTTGAGCTTGGTTGTTGTTGTCAAGTTTCCTCTTATTCTCAGCTTGACGTTCAGCAAGAGTGCTGATCTTTTTGTCCATCAGTTCAGTTGCCATTTCAATAGCATCCTGCATTGTTTTTGGCCTTGATGCCATAACACTTCCGTGAATCATGTCGGGCAGACCACCGACATATTTCTCAATCTTATCAGACTCCTCAGAAAACATCCTGACACACAACAATGCCAGTTCCTGGAAACGTTGATTGTAGCCTAGTACATCAGTACCTTTTACTTTCAAATTCCACAACTCGACCTCGATTTCTTTAATCCGCTCCTCGGGTCAGTACTTGGTTTTCTTCTCTTTCAGGTCATCAGTCATTGCATATGCAACGTCGTGACCAACAGTCCTAACGTGTGAGTTTCACCACGTTAGAGCAACTCCAAGAAGAGTACATGTGGAAAACTTGATTTGGTTTTCCACAATGCAATTGCTTATGTAAAACACAGTTTCCATCGATCAAACCACTGGGTTAATATTGACAACTCTTCAGTGCCTTGAGAAAAATAGGGGTTGGCAACTTCATGAAGTCTTTGGTAGGTGCACCTCGAGCAACGCGTTCAGTCCTTCTTACACCCGTTCCCGAATTATGGCTGTCTTCGCCATTCGTGCTTCTGTTAGCATCACGTGTTGCTAAAGCGGCAGCAACGCCTTGATCAATCATTGCCTGAAGCTGGGCATTAGTGACATATGTGGTGTTGGTTGTTGTGGTTAGTGTGGTTCTGGTTCTGGGTGCTTTCCTTGGAGGCATTATCTTCAAAATCAGAAGAGTAATAAGATTAGGTTAGTTTAGTTATCTTCTTCGTGCTCCAAAAATAGAGTGTTGTGTGATGATGTATAGTAAATATGAATATGCGCTCCTGGCATAAATTGAAGGATGGCAAGATATCATATATGATAGCTTAATGTTTAGGTAGTGTTTAGAACCTACGAGCTTATAGTACTACCTCACCTAAAGAAATGTTCCAATATTTATATAAATAACCCTTATATAAATAATTGTAGAGTATGCGAAAGAATGCAAACTCATCTTTGCATATATATGTAAGGCCCTTATAGTATTGTACATACTATAATATAAACACGTATATGAATCATGTAAGCATCTAGTAAGACCAACTAATGCGAACAACTAGTGTATGTGTGTCCCGTGAAAAACCCCTTTGTATGAATGCAATGTTTGAAAATGGTTATAGTCTAGCAAAACATTTGACCTGGTTCTCTATAACCTTGGCTTTGATTACCAATCTGTAACACCCCCAAAATGTGTCGCAGCGAGATATGGGTTTGGGAGCGTTACTTCATAATACCATTGTACAAGATACGAGAACGACCTTTAAAAGTGTCGTTTAAAACTGATACATTAGATTTAGCAAAGTGTTTGTTACAAAATCCCGAAGCTATACTTGTTCATTGTTAAATTATACGAAGATTCTAGTTCGAAAACAAACGTTTTCCCCAAATATGTAATGCAACCAAATCTTTAATGCTATTGACTTCTAAAATAACGACCACCAATGTATCCCTTGCACCTCATGCCTTATTGACCTCCTGAAAAACATGCTTTAAAACGTCAACAATAATGTTGGTGAATTCATAGGTTTGTAAAATGTATGAGTGTATTGTTTAGAGTGTGTATTGCAAGGTATACAATATCCAAAACAGTAAGTATTGCATGGTATACAATATTCAAAACAGTAAGTATTTCAAAGTTACTTGCGTCCAATTGTAAAACAAAGCATGTTCTCACCCCAAAAATATATTTAAAACCAGTAAAACATGGGGCTATGAACTCACCTCAGCAGTGAAGTGAATGAGTAATAATCGAGTAAGTGAAATAACGAGTCACAGACTAATTCGAAGGCAACCTAATCAAACATAGGTCGTATAAGTACTATGTACTTCGATAACTAATAGCGTATACAATCCTATATAGCTCATCACCATCTATTTGTAATTTAAAAATCATTGTTATAAAGTGAAAACGTCTATAATTATCGTTTTTGTAAAACTAGCATAACTTTCCCGTTTTAAACCCGTTTCTCGCGTTTCTTACGTCCACGTCTTCGTATTAAGATGATATATAAAAATATTACATTTTTATATTTTATAACCATCTGATGAACAGTAATTTACTATTCATGACATTTTATTAAATTTACTTTTATAAATTTAATTGTCGTAAAACCCGTAAATGCAACAACTTATTCGTTTTAATCCCGATTTTAGCGATTCCTTCGAGCACGTCTTCGTTATTAAAATTATCACATTTTTATAAAGTGGGGTCTGCTGATGAACAGTAATTTTTACTGTTCATAGTTTATAAAATTACTTTTATAAACTTTAATTATCGTAAACGTCGTATTTTATTCGTTTTAGCTCCGTTTTTAGTAATTCTTTCGAGCACGTTCTCGTAATTGAAAGTTATATTTATTTATGAGGTTTACAAAAATAAATGTTTCTGTCATGAACAGTAACTTTTTATAAAATTTATTTTATAAAAGTATTTTTATACATTTTAAGTATATAAACTCTCGTAATTCATAACTTCTTCGTTTTTAATCAAAAAATTACGTTTCTTATTGTTTTGGAATCCTAAAAATATGTACAATCTGTGAAAAATACTAAACTTTCTGTTTTAGAAATATTTTGTAACTTGCTTTTATAAAGTTTATTTTATAAACCGGTATTAACGTAAATCGTGTTTTTATCGTATCTTTTTCGTTATTAATCCATTTTTCGAGTTTCTTACCTTTTTGGAATCGTCATGAGACGTATTATTTTTATAAAAGGTCAAACCCACTGTTAGAAATTCGAAATCCAACAGCCCCTTTATGTTCAATATGTATACTTTTATATAAAGCTTGTTTTATGTACTTTTTACTTTTGTAAATTACCACAAGCCTTTTTATACCATATATATTATATGTCTTACATATAATAAAGTCCATTAGTCCATATATTGTCCAAAGTCCAAGTTAACATGTCCATAACAACACTTATAAACCATAACTTTCTTAAGTACACTTTAATCACTAGTTTATACATAATCATTTTTACACATAAACCAAGAGTGTACAAGTCTTACAACCCTTTTATAACCTCAATATACCATCCATATAATATGTGTACAAGTTCATAAAATCATGTTTACAAGAAAAATCCACTTTTACAAGTTAAACATATCCTAAGTGGTGATTTTACTACATAGAACATAATATATATATAAACTCATGAAATAAAAAGATAAGGGTGCTAGATAACCTTAATGTGATGTAATATGATGGTTAATAATATCTAAACCCTTGTTTAGATATTAATTCTAAGTTTTCCAAGCTTAGAAACCCTAGCTTCCTTTTTATGCTTCAACACTTTTAAAGGATTAATCAAACCTTTAGAACACTTAGAGGTATCTTAGATATGATGTATGAAGGTGTGTATATGGGTTATATAAATTTTGTATGGATGTTGTATGGTGGTGTTGTTTTGACGTTGCTAAAAAGAGGGAGAAAGAGAGATGGTTTTTGACTTTTATCAAGTGAGTTGTGATGTGTGTTTTTATCTCAAGTGTTGAATGAATTATAAGTATAGAGCTAGTCAAATGAGAAGTACAAAGAAAAATATCAAGGAAATATCAAGGGGAGGGGGGGGATCAAATGGGAATCAAATGAGGGTTTTATGGGTCAAATTTACTATACATGACATAAGTCTTACTAACTAGTGTATGTACATGTACTAGGTCTTAAATGGAGATGTTTCTATGTTCCTAAAAGTAGAGATCATCCCCATGGAATGTGGAATGTGTTTACTAGCTAGTTCTTGCATTATAATGAAAGAAATGCAAGTATACTTGTTATTAATAAGTTGTAAGTAAATAAATATAATGTATAATACTTGCAAGTTGAATAAGTCTTGCTTATTTCTTGTGTATTTGAGGCGTCCCATATGATAAGTGGGGTAAAAGTTTTATAAACTTTGATCAATAAAAATAAGCATTTGTTGAAGCGTAGATTAATTAATGTGGTTCCGGGTATGCCTAAACGTACTTTATCGCCAAATGTAAACACTTTACGCAACCAATAAAAATAAAATCAACAAAGTTAATAATTATCCTCGAAATAATTACTTAACACTTATTTGATGTAAACATTCAATTGTTTGATGCCCGTTTACATTGAACGATAATTTTTAGCTTACGCCATTTAACTTAACGGTTACGATTTAAAGCAAACGCGTAAAAGTCTAAAATAAATAGTTGAATTATCAAAGTCTTAAAAGATGTGAAAATGCGAATTGTTACAATCCACATCAACAATGGCAGTAGAAGGAAGTACTCCCCCAGGTTTAAGTGAACTTTCCAAGAAGGTTAATCGATTGGCTAGTCAACTCGAGTCCGTTCTTGAATGGATTCAATCTCAACCGAAACCAAAAATCTTGAGAAACACCTTTAATGGAGAAGTTTGAAGACGAAGCAAGTTTCAAGTATGACACCGAAGAAGATCGAGCTAATGAAACTCACGTGAGTCCGCCTCGTGGTTCTCACAAACCATTCAAGGTTGAAGCTCGAATAGACATTCCATTATACGATGGAACCATTGATACCGAAAAGCTAGACTCATGGATCGATCAACTTGAAACATACTTTACTCTATATGGTTTTACTAGCACTGAGAAGGTTTCTTTCGCACGATTAAAGTTGACAAGTCATGCCTTGGCTTGGTAGAATTCTCAACTTAAGATGACGAGAGAAGAGGAGATCACGTGGAATGAATTCAAGCGTCTTCTACGTCAAGAATATTATCCTATGGGATATTCACAAGATCAATGGTCATGGTGGCATAATCTTAGACAATAACGTGGGCAATCCGTTCAAGAGTACACTACTGAATTTTGACGTCTTGCGATGATGCTAGGAATTTCAACAACTTATGAAGATGTCTTCACTAAGTATGTTGCAGGTCTATAACGGCAAATTCAAAACGAGTTACGAATGTATTCATTAGAAGATATTTCAAGTGCAAGTGGTATCGCCATGGACATCGAAGTGAAAAATAAAAATGGGGGAATAAAGATAGAAGACAATGTGAAAGAACAAGCACTAGAGAATGACATTAAGAAAAAGCTTCATATGACGTCTAACAGTTCTAAATTGTTTTGTGGAAAATATTAAATTTCAGGTCACGTTTGTTGATCCCAATAGAATAGATCTTGCTTAGCTTGTATAAAGCTAAGTTGTATTGAATAAATCTAAAACAACTATGATAGAAACTTTGATTATGAATATCAAAGACTATGCGGAATCTAGTCAATGATACTAAGAAGAATTTCAATAAAACAATAATGAATAAGATCAATAACAAAACAATTTACCAAACTTTTAGCCTCAATATAAAACGAACACTCTTAATAGTGTTATGGTTACAAAACCTTAAAGCTATGATTAGAATGACAAAACAATGAACAATATATCAATCTCTATGCCCTAGGACCTCCTTTTATACACCAAGGAGTCCTAACCGGCTTACAATATTTTCTCCTAAGTTATCATGATCTTCTAAACAAATAACTTATACGAATCTTTTACATAAATATCTCATACATATCACAAAATCAATCTTTATCTTTTCTATGATAAATCTTTAACTATTAGCAGTTGCAATTCTTCAGTAGTTGTAACTCTGTCAGCAGTTGTAACTTTGAACACTAGCAGCAGTAACTTATATACCAGCAACATTAACTTAGCATTAGTAACTTCCAAACAGCATCAAGAGGCTTTTAATCCTAACAATCCTTCCCTAAACTTGATATTTATCTTTAAAATCATCAAGTTTCTTCATTAAAAGTCTTCACCACCACTAGGAGGATGCTTCCAAACACTTCATTTCTTCTTTTGTTGTTTTATCATGAGCTTTAGGAGTTAATAACACATCTCATTCTAATGATCAGCTTGAAGCTTCTTGTTGAGCATGTCTGTGATTGTTGCAGGTGTAAAAGGATACTTTTTCTCTACCAGCATAAAGATATGTAGATTTTGAAACCTCATAAAACGTACTCCACATGAAGAAAATAGCTTCCAAAATGTCACTTTGTGTCCTTGTAGATTCTTCCACACTTCACTTTCTATATCAGGTTCAAACATCACTTTTAGATCACCCTATAACACTCTTTCATATCCCTCCTCTGGCCTTGTATTCCTATGTTTAGCTTTAACCAACTTCCAGAGAGTTTCCAAGTCTTCTCTACCAATATTCTAAAGCATCTTAATCATTGATGAGTACCTCTTTGAACTTCCATCAGCTCTTATGATTTGAAAGTATCCAATCTTTCTTTCTTTGATGATTTTCCAGTCAACAATGATTGGAGGCTTAGTTACTAATGGTATAGCATCAACTACTACTTCTTCTTCATCAAGAACAATCTCCATATGCTTTTTCATCTCAGCTTCTTATTGACCATCATCTGTCTTTTGCTTCTTAATCCTTTCTTGTTTAAGCTCATCACCAGCTCTCTTTGAACTGCTTTCTTCTGCTCTTGTCTCACTGCCTTCAGCTCTACCTTCACTACCTCCTACCAATTCTGTATCCATGTCTACAAATGTGTTTACCCTTTTCATAGCTTTGTCAAATAACTTTTGAACTTCAGTAAAGTTTTTGTTCTTTAAGTCTTTGGGCCTCCATCCTGCCATGTTTTTTAGATAGGTAGTCATGATACTTCTTTGTTGTGCTTTGGTAGGTGGTTTGTTCCTCTTTTCCTCTACTCCTTTTGCAACAAATAATTTTCTCCTTTTCTCTAAGAGTTGTTGAAACAATTTATACTTTTCTTCTATTGTCAACTCTTCTTGTTCCTCTCTTTGCAACCTTTAAGCTATTTCATAATTAGTCTCAACCTTATCTTGAATGTCATTCCATTGTGCAATTAAGGCAGCATTGGCTTCTTCCTTTTCTCTTGCAATCCTGTCTTCCTTATCAAATTGAGCTTGTAGCCTTAAAGCTTCTTGTTTATCAAAGAGGACTTGATCTTTCTTCTGCATCTTTTTAGGTTCTTCAACCATGATTCCTTTACCCTTTTCTTTTATCTATAATGATTGTGAAGAAGAAACTATTCGTGTAGATGCAGGTGATTGCTCCTCCTGATCATGAAAGATAATTCCTTTAGCCATTGGTCTTGTGCTAACAGGTGTAACTATTGTAGCAGCAGTTGTAACAGCCTTGGGTTTAGCTGCTTTAATCTCTATTAAGGTCTGAGCTAGATTCAACTCATCAACAGTTGTTGTTGTAGCACTGGCATTACTAACTTCAACATTAGCAGTAGTAACTACTTCACCAGCAGTAGTAACTGGATCAACAGTACTAACATCCTTTTCATCCATATCAACCACTTTCTCTGCCATATTCTATTCTATAAACACTTTTTCATTATCAAGAACACCAATATCAAACATCAAATTATCACCATTCCTCCCCTGAGTATCATCAACTAATGTAACCTCTAGATCTTGGTCAATTTCATCAATTTTCCAACCCTGTTTGGAAGCATCCTCCTGATCACCCAAACTTTCTTTAAAGGATTCCACTCTCCTTGATATACCAACCTTGTATAACCTTCTAAGCCCATGAGATCTTGAATTTTTCTTCTTCTTAAGCTTCTTCACTCTTTGTTTCAAACTTGAAATTTCCTGTGCTTGAGCTGTCTTTGAAGTCTCCAAATCAAGAACCTTCTTTTGTAAGTTGGTACAAATTTCCATCAATTCTTTAAGTTCAGTCTATCCTCACCACTAAGAAGTGGATCATTGGAATGTGTAGGTACATGTTCCTCATTGGCAGCCTCATCTGTTATAGGCTCACCACTTGATGAAGGTATCTCAGTTCCCTTTCTCTGTTTCCTCCTTGGTTTTTGTTTCTTCTAGGGTTGAGATGTTGATGGTTGAGTAGTAGTAGGTGTGTGTTGGGGATCAGTTGGTATTTCTGAACCCTCACCTATTTCTTTAGGAGCTTGAACCATCACATTTTGAAATAAAGGGGTGACTCTCCTAGAAAAACCTTTTCCTTCTCTCTTCATATTTGCAAAAATTTTCTTAGTGTGACAGGGTGCATCATAAGTCCTATTATGAGTAGATATATCACCAACTTGTTTATCCAAAAAGATTTGCACAAATCTTGAATACATCAGAAATTTAACCCCACCCTCCAAGTTCTTCACCATATTATCAAAAATATACTTAGAAAAGTTGAATTTTTGGTTTTTGGCAAGACAGATGATAGCAGAGGCCATAGTGCTACTAAATTCGTTCCATTCAGTAGTCTTAGCACTTAGGCATTGCAGGATAGTATGAATTAAAAACTTCCACTGAGGAGAAAAGAATGCTTTGTAAAAAGTAAGCTTCTGTGTAAGTTTTTCATACCCTATTCTTTCCAGTTCTGCAAAAATGGTAGTAGTGGGTAGACAATCTGTTCCTTCAGCATCTTCTAGGTGAAGATCTCTTCTTACACTTGTTTCAGTAACGATCACCTTCTTCCTATCTACTAGGGCTTATATATGCACTTTCCTATTGACAGTTTTTTCCTTAGTAGTAGCCTAGAACTGCTTAATGCATGAAGTATAGATAGTGGGATTCACCGTTAGCGCATATCTGATTGAACTTACATTTAGAAAATCAATAATTCCCTCAAACCCATCACTTTCTTTGGGTTTCTCCAAAAACGCAACCAAAATGTGAGTTTTAGCAAACTTTAGATTCGACATTATGTTGTGTTTTGATGATGAATTATAAAATTGAGTTAGGGTTTATGATTAGAGAGTATATCAAAGTGTAAAATCGATCGAATGAGTGATTGAAACCCTTAATCGAAGTAATTATGAAATCACCCTCAACAACATTAACTTGAACTGGCAGTAGTAAGTTATGCCTAACAACATTAACTTTCATGAGCAATAGTAACCCATCAGTAGTAAGTTATGCCTGGCAACATTAACTTAACTAGCAGTAGTAAGTTTTTGCCTAGCAGCATTAACTTATGCCTAGCAGTAGTAAGTTTGAGTCACTAGTATTAACTCTAATTTCATTCCAAAAAGCATTTCCATCATCAATTTTGATTCTCACAAGCTCTCTTTCTCTCAATTCTTTTTCTTACCAATTCACTCTATCTGTTTTTATATCACACACCTCTCTTTCTATTTTTCAACTCACCACATCTCTTAATTCTTTTAGCTCACAAAGTTACTCTGTCTGTTTTTATGTCACACATCTCTCTTTCTGTTTTTATGCTCACCAATTTCTCTAAATACTCACAATATTAATTATAACAAACAGTAGTAAGTATAGCTAACAACATTAACATAATAGTATTAAGTATAACTAGCAACACTAATTATACTTAATAGCAGAAACTTTTAAGTTAAGAGCACTTACTCCAAAATCATTCTTGACAGCTTTTCCATTTCATTCCTCCCCTTAATTAATACATCAGAGGTTAAGCATTCCAATACATGAAATCAGATATTGAAATCTACAAACATCAAATGCTTTTGTGAGCAAATCTGTAACATTCTGATCTGTGTAAATCTTTATCATCTGAATAAGCTTCTTCTCATTGGAATCTCTAATAAAGTGATGCCTAATCTCAATGTGCTTTGTGTTTGAGTGAAAAATAGGGTTCTTCACTATGCAGATAGTACTCTCATTATCAATATGAATCTTGGTTTGCATAAAGTTATATCCATAATCCAATAATTGATTTTGGATCTAAAGCACTTGTCCACAGCAATTAGAAGCAGCTATATACTCAGCTTCAGTTGTGGAATTAGCAACCACAATCTGCTTCTTGCATTGCCATGAAATCAATCTACACCCTAGGAATTGACAAGCTCCTGTTATGGACTTCCTATCTAAGCTTGCTCCTGCATAGTCACTGTCAGTAAATGCCACCAAATCAAAAGGTGAATCCTTAGGATACCAAAGTCCCAACTTAGGTTGACCTTTTAAGTATCTAAAGATCCTTTTCACAACATGAAGATGTGAAATTTTAGGATTAACTTGGAATTTTGCATAAGCACATACTGCAAACATAATATCAGGCCTTGAAGAAGTTAGATATATTAATGAACCATTCATTGATCTATATAAATGTTCATCTAAATCTTCACCATCTGCATCTTTGAGCAAAGCCTTTTAGGTTTCCATAGGTGTTCTTGCTGACTTGACATCACTAAAACCAAACTTGTTCAAAATCTCATTCACATACTTATCTTGACTAATGAAAATCCCATCTTCCTTTTGCTTTACTTGCAGACCTAAGAAAAATGTGAGTTCTCCCATAGAACTCATCTGAAACTTCATATGCATCATTTTCTCAAATTCAGTATACATCTTCTTCCTTGTAGACCCAAAAATGATATCATCAACATATACTTGAACTAACAGAATATCACTTTTGTCCCTTTTGATAAATAAAGTCTTTTCTATCTTTCCTCTTTGAAACCCATTGTCTAACAAATAAGTGGATAAGGTTTCTTACCAAGCTCTGGGAGCTTGATACAGTCCATAAAATGCCTTTTCTACTTTGTATACTCTGTCAGGGAAGTCTGGATCTTCAAATCCTGGTGGTTGATAAACATAGACGTCCTCTTCAATCTTTCCATAAAGAAAAGCACTATTGACATCCATCTGATACACCATAAAGTCTTTATGGCAACTGGATCAAAAACCTCATCATAATCAATTCCTTCTTCTTGTGTGTACCTTTGAGCAACCAATCTTGCTTTATTTTTAATCACAATGCCTCTTTCATCCTTCTTGTTCCTGAAAACCCATTTAGTCCCAATAGCTCTTTTTCCATTAGGTAACTCTACTAAAGTCTAAACTTTTTGTAATTTGAATTGTAGAAGCTCTTCCTGCATAGCTTCTATCCAGCTTCGATCCTTCAGTGCTTGAACTACCTTTTTGGGTTCTTCTTGTGATAAAAAGCAAGCAAACAAGCAATTTTGAAAGTCCTTATGGTTTATTCTTTGCTAAACTAAACTAAACAAACCATGTTCTTCCAAATTCTTTATCATTCTTCTTGTTTGAGGTGCTAATTCAAGTCTCTAACAATTTAATTAAGAGGATGATCCTTATGTATTCTTGTAGTAGGAACATGACTGACTTGGAAGTATGTATCCAAATTGTTCATGTCAGCCTCTAAAATGTCATTTTTAGCATCACTAAGTCTGCTAATTTATTCCAATTCAGGCATATTTGGATCATCAACACATCCATAGACTGTATTCTCATTAACAACATTATCTTCTATGCCAGCAACATTAACAGGTGAACTAACAGTATTAATATTGTTAGTGATGTTGACATTTGCATCCTGCTCTTCGTTAACTCTTGGCTCTTCTGCATTTGGAACCTCACTATCTTTATTCCTTGAATCTTTAGTATCTTTCTTTTCCTCCTCCGCTGATGGTTTGAACCCAGCATCAAGAAAATCCTTTGAACTAGAAGAGAATGGTAGATCTTGAGTCTATAATGGTAGCAGTATGTAATCTTTGCCAGGTACTGTCTCCACACTAGCTTTGCCTGCATTATCACATGCTTTTGCACCTGCACTACCATTAGATTGATTCCCTATAACAACTGGCTTATAGTTCATAGATTTTGTTAGTGCATCTATATCAAAAAGCCAATTAGGTCCACTTCCTGCAATATTAGATGTATTCTCATTAAATTGAACATGCAGGTTCTCTTATACTATCCTAGTTCTATTGTTGAATACTCTGAATGCTTTGCTATTGGCTGAGTATCCTACAAAGAACCCTTCATCAGCCTTTCCATTAAATTTACCTAGGTGATCTATGGTATTAAGGATTATAACAGGACACCCAAATGGTCTCATAAAGCTTAAGGCAGGTTTTCTATCTAGAAAAAGTTCATAAGGGGTCTTGCTGTGAGGCTTGATAACTAACACCCTATTTTAAACATAACAAGCAGTATTAACTACTTCAACCCAAAAAGTTGTTAGCAATTTTAAATCAGCTAGCATAGTCCTAGTAGCCTCTATTAGTGTCCTATTTATCCTTTCTGCTACTGCATTTTGTTATGAAGTCCTAGCAATACTAAATTCCCTCTTAATACCCTTCATTTCATAGAATTGATTCATGACCCTATTCTTGAATTCAGTCCCATTGTCACATCTTATCACTTTCACCTTAAGGTATATTAGAATTTCTATGCCTGTTATAAATGTTTTAAGGATTTTACTAGTTTCATCCTTAGTGCCTAAAAAGAAAACCCAACTAAACCTACTAAAATCATCTGTGACAATTAGGCAGTACATCTTTTTCATTAAACTCTTTATAAATGTTGGGCCAAACAAATCCATGTGCAGCATTTATAATGGTTAGCTGATTGAACTGACTGTTTTGGTATTACAAGAAGCTCTGTGTCACTTTCCCTTCTGACAAGCAACACATGTTTGATTAATTTCAAAAAGTTTTAAAGGTAAACATCTTACAAGGTTTCCCTTTACCAGTTTATTCATTGTTTTGAAATTTACATGTCTAAGTCTCCTAGCCAAAGATTAGATTCATCTGTTATGACTTTTGCAAAGAAAAAAGTGAGACCTCCTTAAGGAACAACATTCATTAAATCAACACTGTACATGTTATCATTTCTAGGAACTTTAAGCAAAACATGACTTTCATCACTTAACTTAAAATCTGGAGACAGAATAACACATTCAGTATTAGTAAAAAGAACACTATTCTTCTTGTCACACATTTGTGAGACATTGAAGAGGTTAAACTTTAGTTCCTTTACAAAATACACATCTTCAAAATCTAATTTACCAGTTCTTATTTTACCTTTCCCAGTAATTTTGCCTCATTTGGAATTACCTCCAAAGGCAACAAATCCTCTATCAGTTTCTTTATAATCTGTAAGATAGGATCTGTTTCCTGTCATGTGCCTAGAGCATCCACTGTTAATTACTCCTTTATCCTTCAAATCTTACTGTGGATTGCCCTACACATAATGGCAGGAAAATTAGTTTCTTTTGGGGACCCAAGCCATTACTGACTTGGATCTGCCTTGTGTATCAATATAGTAAAATCTTTTAAAGGACATTGATGCACCATTGTTTCTGGAGACATGGTCTAAAACTTTGTGATTTGGTCTCCAAACCTAACATGTTGAGGCCTTAACAGTATTTCCCTTGTTCCTTTAATAGCACTAAGAACTGCTTTTGGCCTAGTAGTATTAACCCTTGTTCCCTTAACAGTATTAACCTTTTTAGTGAAATTACTGTTATTAGCTGTTGTTATTTTGTTAAAAGGTCGGCTAGCAGTTGAAAATGCATTATTAATAACATTTTTTATAGGTCTTGCATTTTTTACTGCCGTTCTTGGTTGAATAGTATTAACTGGTCTAGCAGTATTAAGTGAAATTGGGCCAGACCTAGTTAAGACTGTTCTTGGAACTATGTTCCTTTTTAGACTAGGGTGAGTTAATTTAGAGAAATTCTGTTTGTTCACCCTTTGAACATTAGTCCAAACTGGTTTTGCAAATCTTCCATTATTATACAAGTTATTGCAATCATTCTTCAAATGATCAAAACTACCACACACATGACAAGCTTTGTTGAACATCTTAAAATCATTCCCTAGTTTTTAGACATCTGTTGGTTCTAGTTTCTCTTGTTTCCTTTAGGACTAGGTGTGTTTTGCCTATTTTTATCAACTGATGTGTCCCTAGGAGATTTTACTTGCTTAGTAGACTTAACAAAGTTTATCTTAGCAAAACTAGGTTTATTAAACATCTTAATTGTTTTAATCTTAGACACATCTTCTTCCTCACTTTTAGACACCCAATCCTCAATAATTGGGGCTTCATTTTCTTTCCTAGTAGTCTTAGGTTCATTAGTCTCAACAATAGGCTTTTCAACTACAGACTCACTAACAGACTCATTCACATCAACAAAATAATCTAGACTAGGATAAACTAAATCAGGTTTTGGAGGCATAAAATTCCTAGTATAGAGAGGTGGGACAACATTATACCCTAATCTTATTTTACACTTATCTATTATTTGACTGTCTAGAAGTTTATTTAGGCTTTTTGATAAATTTTCAAATTTTGTACTGTAAGTTGAACCTTATCTTTTTCTTTTGTAGCCAACTCTAACTTCCTTTTAAGCTTTTTAATATCTAAATCACTTAAATAGATTTCACGTTTTAAGAGTTTTATATCTTCCTCATACACAAACTTATTTTTATTAAAGACCAATAGTATAGCTTCTACAGATTCTAAACCAGTTTTATAAGAGACAACACTTATCCTAGCTGTTCTTAAGTCTTTAACTAATTGTTCATTTTGTTCTTTTAGATCTTTTACACATTCTAAACAAGATGAACAATAATTTGAGTCATTAGATACCTCAGAGTTTGTAGAAGAATTTGAACTTGTTAAAGAATAAGCCATAAGAGCAAAATTGATTAGACCTTCTTCTGCTTGGTCACTCCAATCATAGCCAAAGCCATCACACTAAGACACTAAGGCATTTGAAGTAGTTTCCTTAACTGGCACAGTCCGTCTGGTAGGCTCCCTGTTCCTTCTGTCTTGATTCCTAGGTGCCCTGCACTCTCTTGTAAAGTGTCCCATTTTGTGGCAGTTATAACATTCCACCTTGGACTTATCAAGCCCAATTCTTTCTTTGTTGGCCATGTCCAGCTTCTTTCCAGTATTCTTCAGGAATCTTCTTGCCCTCATAGTCAGCATAGCAATGTTCCACCTCAAATCCATCTCTTCTAGATCATCAGGATTGATTTGTTGTAGATCTTCATTATCTAGCTGTGGAATACTTGGTTGGCTAGCAAAGAAGGAATAAATCACAACATCACTCAAATTTTCAACAGTTGTTGAGCTATCAGCAGCACCCTGAGTGCTAGCAGTATTAACACCCTGAGCAGTATTAACTGCTCTAGTTGCACTGTTAGTGCTGCTAGAGGACAGAAAGGCTACATTGTGTGAGTTTGTGGTTGAGCTAGATGTCCCCTTGACCTCTGATTCATAAGCCTTCAGGTTGTTAAAGAGGTCATCCAAACTCAATGTCTCAATCTCTGGTTTGTTCCTCCACACAATAGTATGCATAGTCCATTCTTGTGACAAACTTCTCAAGAACTTCTGATTGATGTCTTCTTGAGGGATAACTTCACCATGCATCTCCAGTTGACTAATTAGCTTTTGAAGCCTTTCATAAGTTTGCTCAATCACTTCTGTGCTGGATGCAGCAAAGTTTTTATATTGCTGCTTCAGAAGATTTTTTTTAAGTTTTCTTTATAGCAGCATTACCTCCAAATTTGTTCTTAATAGCCTGCATCAGTGTCTTAGCATCCTTGTAAGAGTTGAACTTTAATTGATGCTCATTAGGTAAGGCCATCAACAAAGTGCTTCTAGCCTTCAACTCTGCCTTTCTTTATGCCTTCTCTTCAACACTTGTAGGAGGGATAACAATCTCCTTACCATCAACAATTTTTGTTACTATAGGTGCATTACCATTTTCTACGATCTCCCATAGAGTGTAATTAATGCACTGTAGGTACTGCTCAATCCTCATTTTCCAGAGATCATACTCACCAGGTTAGAGTATGGGTAGCTTGATGGTTTGAGTAGATTGAGTATCCATTGCTTCTTGAGAAAGTAGATCTTGTGTATAACACCCTGTGTTTTCAATTCATTGACGACGTCAACAAATCCGCAATGTACTTTTTGTAATGTGCGTGTTCACTTTAAATCATAAGCGACGATCTCCCATAGAGTGTAATCAATGCACTGTAGGTACTGCTCCATCCTCATCTTCCAGAGATCATACTCACCAGGTTGGAGTATGGGTAGCTTGATGGTTTGAGTAGATTGAGTATCCATTGCTTCTTGAAGAAGTAGATCTTGTGTGTAGTAAAGTTTCTTCTTATTCAAAGCTTCTCAAAAGCTCTGATACCACTTGTTGATCCTAATAGAATAGATCTTTAATCCCTTAGCTTGTATAAGGTATAGTTATGCAAGATAAATCTAACACAACTATAGTAGAAACTTTGATTGTGAATATCAAAGACTATGCGGAATCTAGTCAATGATACTAAGAAGAATTACAATGAAACAGTAATGAACAAGATCAATAACAAAACAGTTTACCAAACTTTCAGCCTCAATATAAAACGAACACTCTTAATAGTGTTAGGGTTACAAAACCTTGAAGCTACGAATAACACTTTTCTAGATTTTATAAACAATGAAAGATGCCTGGATGTATGTTTTAACATTATGCCCTAGGACCTCCTTTTATACACCAAGGAGTCCTACAAGGCTTACAATACTTTCCTAAGTTATCATGATCTTCTAAACAAATAACTTATACGAATCTTTTACAAAAATATCTCATACTTATCCCATAAGTAATCTTGATAAACAATCTTCTTATCCTTTCTATTGTCTTTATCCTTCTGACAGTAGAAACTCTTCTAGCAGTTGTAATCTTTCAACAATTGTAACCAGCAGCATTAACTTTTGTACTAGCAGCACTAACTTAGCAGCAACAACTTTAAGAAGTCTTTTAATCCCAACAAATGGCAACAACACAAACAATCTTTTAGCAAAACAAGGCGACAATAAATATTCCAACAAACCTCCTTGTCCATTTTCTTATTATAAACCCTTGGTATTCATTTCTTATTTCAAGTTACATATCTATGCTCTTTTACTTAGTTGAAATAATTTCAAAATGGCGTCTTCTATAACTAAAATGTTCATGACAAAAACAAATGAGTCTAAGTTTGGCCGTTTTCTCGCAAGTTTACTCGATGGAACACAACCACCGGTACCAAGCTTAAAATCACGAATCGACATTGGGAAGACAAAATCGTCTTCAGGTTACCGACAAGGAACCAATCATTTTGGAGATGATGTGTTGCCGCGGCCACCCGGGGCACAACGAATTGCTAAGAGTCAACGTTCGTCAAACTCGATCGCTAGTTTTGGTTCAAACCCGTCAATGTTTCAAGAGATTATGCAACAACAATACGAGTTAGACCTCAAGGCAAAGATAAAGGTTATCGAACAAGATGCAACACGAGAGTTGATTTAATCAATTCTAAAAATATTTCCGAGGACATGTGAGTGGTACAAATCGACACACACGGGATGGATCCGGTCGACGCGGCTCTCATCAACGCCCAAAAAACACGAATCCAGACGTTATATCCACCACAAAACTAGTTAACTTTATGTATGTTTACGTTTTTATTTTATTTTATGTAATGTCTTTTTTTATTAATGTAATGTGTTTTTATTTTAATGAAGTTTATTTAATAACGAAAAAGTTACGGTAAAAACAAGTTATACGTTAATAAACGGAGTAGTAAATGAATTTTTATAAAAACATTTTTATAAAAATTATAAACAGCAAGTGTTGATATTTTTAACAAATTATACATATTTTAGGATCCCAAAAATGAATAAGAATGTAATATTTTCAATTACAACAACGAACGAGTATAGAATGTTGCAAGTGTTGACGACATTTATACCTCATAAAACTATTTTTTATAAAAGTTTACTGTTCATGGACAAGAAATTTATATTTTTGTAAACTCAAAAATATATAGTACACTTTCAATTACGAAACGTCCTCGAAAGAATCGTTAAAAACAGGAGGCTATAACGAAAAAATAACGACATTTAGTTTTTTACACAACAAATACATTTTAATAAAAATCATGTCTGGTGTGAACAGTAAAAGTTACTGTTCACCAGAGGGTCAAAATATGGAAAATGTCAAATTATGATAACTCGTCTTAATACGAAGAGATTGGCATAAGAAACGCAAGAAACGGATTAAAAACGTGAAAGTTATGACTATTTACAAAGATCCGTTTAATAACCATTTATAATTTATAACAGTTTTCACTTAAAACATTTAAGATGGTGATTTCTTATAATAGACTTATGCATGATAGGAGTACTTAATGTGATTAGTACTTATACTACCTTATTTTTAATTAGGTGCATTTGATCAAATCGCTGGACGCGTTTTTTGGATATACATGGCTTCACCACCACTCAAGGTGAGTTCATAGCCCTACGTTTTTACAATGCATTTTGTTTACATAGTTTTTTGGGGTGAAAAACATGCAATGTTTTTTACAACCAGACATAAAGTGGTAAGTTTTCATCATGTATGAATACATGTTGCCTAATTCGATAACCCAATCTAGCCCATCATCATGAACTGTTAATTACGGCGCGAATGTTATAAATAGATCTATTGGGTTTGACAAACCCCGTTCAGGAAGGATTAGCTATCACTAGGGAAAACTAACGATACCATAGTCGAATATAGAATGTTGCGTAGAACATCACCACGGGCAATGTAGGCCTTTAATGGTTCCGAGCATCTCTCACTCTACAACTCAAGCTTCAGTGACATGAGCTTAGAGCACCGTAAATTACATTTTAAAGATTCTGCACTCTGTTTGCATTATCATACACTTGGAGAACTTTTGGTCCTACAATAATAATGATTTAACAACCGTATGAAATCACCAACATTATTGTATGACGTTTAAAGCAATGTTTTCTTCAGGGATCAATAAGACACGAGGTGCGATGGATACATTGGTGTTTTTGATTTGGATGTCATGGCATTAAAGATTTTTCGCCCTTTCATTTTGTTATCTGTTATAGGCGGAATCTTTGATTTTGATCAAGTGAACAAGTTTAAAGCTTCGGGCTTATTAACAATTACTTGTAAAATCCCACTTGACTACTCTCGTTTTCAAACGACTTTTTGGTCGTTCTATATATATCTTGTGTTATTGATCTATGAAGTAACACGCCCCGGACCTATATTCCGCTGCGACCCAATTTGGGGGTGTTACATTGTGTGTAGTAAAGTTTCTTATTCAAAGCTTCTCACAAGCTCTGATACCACTTGTTGATCCTAATAGAATAGATCTTTAATCCCTAGCTTGCGTATAAGGTATCAGTTCTAATGCACGATCCATCTACAACACACAACAACACACATCACCCCCAAGTTTCAATAGGACCCAGAGTATAGTTCATAGAGAAACTTGATTGTGAATATAAAGACTATGCTGAAATCTAAGTCCAATGATACTAAGAAGAATTTTAATGAAACAGTAATGAATAAGATCAATAACAAAACAGTTTACCAAACTTTCAGCCTCAATATAATACGAACACTCTTAATAGTGTTAGGGTTTACAAAACCTTAAAGCTACAAATAACACTTTTCTAGATATCTGAATTATATAAACATTATGCCCTAGGACCTCCTTTTATACACCAAGGAGTCCTACAAGGCTTACAATATTCTCCTAAGTTTCATGATCTTCTAAACAAATAACTATACAAACTTAGTACAAAAATATCTCAGTACTTATCCCGTAAGTAATCTTGATAAAACAATCTTCATCTTTATCCTTTCTCTTGTCTTTATCCTTCTGACAGTAGAAACTCTTCTAGCAGTTGTAATCTTTCAGCAGTTGTAACCAGCAGCATTAACTTTTTATAACCAGTAGCACTTACTGAAGTGATACACACAATATACCAGTAGCACTAACTGTGTACAAGCAGTAGTAACTACTTAGAATATTTTCTTCATTCTTCATCAGCAGTACTAAGTTACACTAGCAGTACTAACTTTATGCTAACAATTGTAACTTTACTCAAGCAGTACTAACATATACTAGCAGTACTAAGTTACACTAACAGTAGTAACTTTTATACTAGCAGTATTAACTACTTAGTAGTATTTCTTCTAAGTCTCTGAGCAGTCTTAACTTCCATTAGCAGTAGTAATATATACTAGCAGTAGTAACTGGCAGTACTAACTACTTAGCATATTTTTCACTAATATCACTAACAACACTAAGTTCTGCTTTGCAGCAGTAACTTTAACCTTAGCAACAGTAACTTCCAAACAGCTTCAAAAAGTCTTTTAATCCTAACATCACCAACCATACCATGCCAGTCTCTCAGGCTGAAAACCCCCTTTTCCTATTAGAATTAGGATTTAGACTGACATGGGTTTATAATAGAATAGAATTAACATAGATTAGATAATCAAGATATTAATTAAATTGATAGATTTAACCTCGCTTCAAGTGTTTGACACCCTACTTACTATGAAACTACTACCGATCGGGTACACTGCCCGTTAAAGTGTTGTTTTTGGTTTAGTCGGCAAAATATAAATTTAAAACTTGAATCAATAAGATATACACCACACAATGACACAATCAAATACGTATAACATTAAACATTGTTAGCCTCAAAATATTGAGCCGAACCAAGAAGTTCGTTCATTACGTGTACAAGTCTCGGTCATTTAATTAGTTAATGTTGTAATAGTATAATATCAGGAATCGAGCTCGATAGTTAAACTAATATTGTATATGTTTCGGGTTTAATCCCAAGGAAAACCCGAGCCCGGGTCCTAGTCAATTATCCCGAACGTCACTTAGTGTGTCGGGGTATATAAGTAACTTTTCCTCTTTGGAAAAGTTAGTTGTTCATTTTCTAATAATTCTTCTTTTCCTATTTTTCTCTCATCTCTCTCTCTCTCTCTCTCTCTCTCTCTCTTCTTTCTCTCTCTACAAAACAACTCATCTCTCTTTCTCCTTTCTAGATCAAATTCGTGTATGATATATGAAGTGAAGTGATTACGGGATCCTATATATGAGCCATATATTATAAGTTTATGTGCAACTTATTTTTAATTTACAGATGTAATGGGGCCTCTTTGTTGCTATTGCCTAGGGCCATCAAGAGTCATGGGACGACCCTGTATATAGACAAAATGAAAAATAAGTGTCTGATGATAGAAAGTTGCAAAAATTTTGATAGGAAAATTTTCTAAGAACAAATGTATAAAAAATACAATGGTCTTGAGCCTTTAGTTCTATAAGGTCTCAACAAAGAGAAAAAATTGGCTTCGTATGTCCCTATACATCATTCATATTAGATTATACTATTATAGTACTATGAAGTAAAGGAATAAAATAAAAGAACGGGTAGTAACGAACTGGTAATGCATGTCAAACTGCTTGTGTTTCCACATCGAGTATAGATACCATGTTTTTTGCAGCAGCTGCTAAAAATCTTCCTGTGTACCACCCCTAGTATTCAACCGCTCTGTCTTGCAAAATTTGAAGAAAATTCAATAATCATAACGTGCTTAAGCATATATTTTTAAACCAATGGTCCATAAATAATACAAATAAAATTTTTTAATTTGGTTAACTTACACTTCTTCGTTATCCTTGAATCTGTGAAGGCTCCCGTATGCAGATTCAAGTTTACAATGGGAATCACCAGCTACAGTCATGACAAATCCTTCAATAACAACATATGTGAATTTGATATTAATCATATACTTATAATTATTCAGCCCAAACTCATATGATTAAAAAATCCTTAAATATCAGCAGCTTTAGTTTGATGTCACATCAAGGGTTAGAATTTCTCTTCAGTCCTTTACTTGAAGAATATTACAATCCAACACACGGTCTCGCTGAGGAAAATTGACATACCACAAAACAAAAACCCACCAACACCCCCCAGCGATCCCCAATTTGAAACCACTCGCAAACCCATATGGATAAGTCAAAGTAGTTGAAGGGGAAAAAATAAGTCGTCCATCCGCAAACCTCATATGATTTAAAATCCTTAATATCAGCAGCTTTAGTTTTATGTCACATCAAGGGCATCTAGAATTCTCTCTTCAGTCCCCCTTTATTTGAAGCATATACAATCCACACACAACGGTCTCGCTGAGGAAAACACAATGATCAAGCACCGAATGCATCATTTCCAAATAAGTATGATTTATCAAATCCTTTTTTGTACACCGGGTAATCAAGAAATTGGTGAGTCTCCACACGCAACATTGATAATACCAGATGTGCATTCTTTTCAACCACAAAGTCATTGATTACCGATGACCAGAGATCATCCATAGATACAAGTTTCTAAGAAAATCCATAACCATGCCAGTATCAAGACAAGACGACAGCTTACCACAGATCTGAAATGTGTAATGTTCGCCGCACAGCGTGTATTGTTTGAACCGAAGAACATTAAGGAGGCAATGGCTGATATAAGCATGGATCGAAGCAATAGCAGATGAACTTCATCAGTTCGAACAGACAAAAGTCCAGGGAACTAGTCGAACAAACCATTTGGCAAGATTATTATAAAGCTAAAGTGGTTATGGAAGAACAAGAAGGATGAAGATCAGACTGTAATATCGCAACAAAGCACGACTTTGTTTGCTAAAGGTTTATACCGCTCAGGAAGAGGGTATTATGATTTGAAGAATCATTTGCTCCATTGCTCGCTTGAAGCAGATCGGATTTTTTGTTGCCCACAACAGCACCAAGCCTTTCCAATCTATCAGATGGACGTAAAAAACGGCATTTCTTAATGGTCCACCTGAAGGAGGAGGTTTTAAGTAGCTCAAGCCAGAAGGGTTCGTTGATCCATGAGACATCCAGAAAAAGTCAACCTTCTAAGGAAACTTTTGTATGATTAAAGCAAGCTCCAAGAGCTGGTACGCATGAACTATCAAGACAAACTTCCTGATATCCAAAATGCTTTAATTACTAAGGTACAATTGACCCAACTTTATTCAAGATAAACCTACCACGGGAGGATATTCCCTACTGTGCAAATTTACGTGATGACATAATTTTGATCCACAAATCTAAATATTCAAAACGATTTGAAAATAAATGCACAGTAGATTATTGAAATGTCCTTAATGGGGGAGATGAAATTCTGTTTAGGACTTCAGATTCCACCAGTCCCCAAAGGGTAATTTTATCAATAGTGCCAAGTACGCTTTAGAAAATTCTGAAAAAGCATAAAAGGACACTGTCACTACCATTGGTACGCCATTGGCTACAAAACCCCAAACTAGATGTAGACTGAGTGGAGAACCCTAGACCAATCTTGATTATCGTATTAAAAATCGGTCACTCATGTACTGGACATCCTAGTAGACCAGTACTTATTGCAAGCAAATGCTATTGTGCCACGTTATCAACACGTCCAACACAAAAGCACCTCGAGGAGGTTAAAAGAATCTTTTAAATCCCTAAAAGGTACCATTAACATGGACTCTGGTAATCCAAGAGATTCTGGCTTTGAACTAACAGCATTTTCAGACGCTGATCATCGGCCGGATGCCTTGAAACTCTACGAAAAAGCACTTCTGGATGATACATTCCTTGGTGATAAACTTGTAAGCTGGATGTCAAATAAACAAAACTGCAAACTGCAATGTCTTCACAAGGCAGAGTATGTGCGTTATCAGCAAGTTGTGCTCAAGTTAAGTGGATGAGGTCACACTCTACTATCACCGATTATGGCTTCCAACATACAACAAACTAACGCGTTAGTAAACACAGCGACTTAACTCAGTCAGCCCATATCAATCTCATGCAACCCCGTACAACATCACGGACATAGTACATCCATACTCGGTAATCACTTCATAAAGAGAAACAGTTAAAATGGAATAATTGAATTATATTTTGTCAGACATGAATACCAAATTTAGCTACAAGTTTTACGAAAACCTTTCCTGAGGACGGTTTTAAGTATCTTGTCAGAAGGATTGGTATGAGATTTTTGACCTCCATTTGAACTGGAGGTACTGACAAATGAACTGCATTGATAATCATCATCAAACATCACCATGTAGCATATATTATAGAAAAGCAAAATACAAAAATATAAAACTTCAAAAAGAAAATACAAAAACAGAAAAACAAAAATTTCCAAACAGAATCTCTCTCGACAATGTCTCTTGGAATCTATAACATTTACGTGCTTAGTAAAAGTCGATTACAGATTTGACACGGTGTGTAAATAAAGTTCGAGGCTAGCTACAGACAGCGTTTGCAAAAAGCGTTCAAACATCTCATTTCTTTTTCTAAATGCTTATGCATGCACCCACCCAAAAGACAGCACAAAGGTGACCATGATGCAGGTACACGCACACAACACTCAACATTATCCACATGTAACACATCAACCAAGCTAACAGGATGAGGGATTGCACCACACACATTAACCACAAACATGACAACCAACAATAGCTCCCCAGTTACCACATATCCATTACACGCACCCAGCTATCTACACTAAACCAACCATACATGATATGAAGCCCTCTCTGTCCAGACCAGTACAAACCCCACCCACATGTCACACACATAACCACGCATACTTCTCAAATAAGCGAAGTAATATAACCTTATCCACACAAATACGAGAAAATTAACGTTTTCTCGGTCTTGAGCTTTTCTTACAAGACATTCAAGTTCTTTCGCTCAAGAAAAAGGATAGTGGTAACGTTTCATGTTGCGCTACACCTTACCGTTAGAAGAAATCCTCGTAAACATCTGTTTTTTCAAAAACTTGAACACAATTATTCAAGAATTTCTGGATGACAATTCCTAATCTTCAAAAATTGTGTGTACCCACCTCCAAACCCTCCACAATCTTTTCAAAGACAACAAATTTTAAATTGGTCCTATTATTTAGGGGAGTTTTTCGCGAAACAACACAAAGTTTTTAATGGTACTGGATACATCATGCAACGCCATTCTTTAGAATTCTTATGTATTCAAAACATTAACAAAATGTACCAAACCATTCATGAAGCTGAAAATATTTTCTCCCACAGAATTTTTCAGACATATTTTTAATCACTAGGTATTCAACTAAGTGTTTATACATTTAAAATAAGAGGGAGAAAATGTAATTAAAATAATATCTATTTGACTCAATGTGCTGAAGAAAAGGTTTATTTCGATCATATACCAAACAACACACTTAACTCTGAACGATTCTCATGACACAGTAATAAGGTGGATAGGTTAGACTCAATTCCTAAGACCAAACCAGATACCGGAGGATCTACCCAAGGAATAATCCAAGAGTTAGAAATAACGAGTCCTTAGGAATGATTGGAGATGAATGTAAAATGAGAATAATGCCGACTAAGCGATTGAGTAAACACTGGAACAACACAACAAGTGTTAGTAATGACCTGTAAGCATGAAGGCATTGAAGAATTCTAAAAAGAAATGTATGGATAAAGGGGTTTAAACAAAGAAGCCCTCCACACAACTTAATGCAGAAACCGGGTCAATACAAGTGACTGTCAGAACAACAAGGTGATTGCTGACATTGAAAACGACATCATGGACCTATGATGCAATCCAACCCTTCCCAGCCATTCGGTTCTCACAACAGAAACTTGTCTCATTGTCCACGGAGATACACACGTTATCTATTGACAATCTTACTCCGAGATTGATTGATATTGAAAAAGGTGCAAACTGCTCCAGATGCTGGTTTTCTTAAAGTTAGTCAACTTCAAATGTTCAAATAGTAATTTAGGCATCATATTAATTCCTGCTCCTACATCAGCCATAACATATATCTTAAGATTAATAATAGTGCAAGGAAGAGTAAAACCTCCTGGGTTTATTTCATTAGACTGTTGCTTGCAGGGTAAAGTTTCTGAACTTTCCCCTTCTTCTTCTTCTGCTTTGAAGGATACCCCCTGAATTTCGCTAGTCTTGCTAGAAGGTGTTTGAGCTTTTTTATAAATTGACTTACACTCTTCAACTACCATTTTGAGGATGTCAATTAAAGCGTCTTCCTCTTCATCATTATCATGTCCAATCATGCGTTTGCACAAGGAGGGATTGAGGGAAAATAATCATTGGTTTCATGATGAGAGTTAGGTATAGAGAGTTGATAGTCAGTAGGGTCTTTTCCTAAAGGTTCATGTATATCATTGGTAAGTGGTCGGGCAGGTTTGAAACAAGGAGGGATTAAGGGAAAATATTCATTGGTTTTTAGTTTGTCGAGTTGATGCTTGTTTTCCAAGATCTTACTTTCTTCAAGGTTGGTTGAACCTGAATTCCTAGTATATGATTTAGCATAACCCCAAGGATTCCTTTTTATTTCTGCCTCATACTCCATATATTCTGCAATAGTCATGTCTTCGATATCCTTTGTAATCATCCTACCGAATTCAGTTCTAACCATTCCTTGCGTTTGGCTTTCCTGTGTCAACATTAGGTATTGTTCAGTGGTAAAGTTTTCAATATCTACCTTGTTAATCATGTTTCTTGAGAAATCAATGAATATTTTAGAAATCAAAATACAACTAAAAATAGCTCCTTGCCAGCGACGCCAAAAACTTGATGCGTAAATTGTTTTGAATAATATTTTACCAAGTTTTAAATTTATAAAACTCGTTTACTGATACACGCACTAACGGACAGAGAACCCGGTTGTATGTAGTGCAGTAGTTTGGTAAATCCGAGGTAGTCTCAAGAGCTAAGGTTAAATAGTTTAATTTGATTATTGTCACGATTTAAAAATGATTTTAGGTTTGATGTTAAGAACTACGAACAATAAATGCAGTAAAGTAAATAGATAGAAGAATTCAGGGAGAAAGGCGTGCTAACCGAACCATTTCACTACCAATGATACAATTACATTTTCCTGTGCAATGTTTAATTATAAGTTCTATTAGTGGTTCTAATGTCGACAAAACCGAATTTTCATTTGAGGTTTATCCTATACTTACTCTGCGATCCCACATTCCCCTACGATCACACGAGCAAGGCATCCAAGCTTGCAGTGGTTAAATCCCAACTACCCTTAAGATCAATATATAATCTATACCGATTATTAACCCTCTCTGAAAGAGTTCCCATGCTTTTTAAGTATTTAATGTGACAAAGGTGGTAAGCTGGTTAATTCCTACACTAGGGATAGATGTCAAGCTACCCTAGTACCCCACTAATCCCAAGTTCAACATAGTAAGTCTAATATCAGGATTAACAAGATCTAAGCCACCCTTTATACTACCAAAACATAAGGATCAATGAAAGGCTATAAGGATATCTAACAGAACCATAATTGAACAAGAAATCATAATCATAACAATAGTAGATACATGGTTAGGCCAGCACTAGGAGTGCTTAGCCGCTCATGGTAACAACAATGCATTAATTAATGAATAAAGACATGGATTGAATCATCATAATTCTTACAGAGGATGAAATGAACAATTAAATACAATAATTATGTAAGTGACTTCTTCCTTAGACCTTCTGATGAAATGCTTCGAACCTTGGGGGTTTGGTTCACCCCTTAGAACTATGTGTACAGTGGTGGAAGTGAGTGATGTTGAATGAGCCGGAGGAGGGCTCTATTTATAGGGTTCGAAATGTTTATGGTGTAACCCTTGTGAGATGTTACGCCATAATCTTGCTACGTAAGCTCCCAATCTTCTAGGCATAAAATGATGTTACGGCGTAACCTTGTCTCCTATGTTACGCCGTAATGTTAACTCAGATAAATCATCTCTTGTAAATTTGAATGTTGCGGCGTAAAGTATGAGAGGCTTTAAGCCGTAATGGGTGTGATGACTCATTTCTTTGTTGGAGTATGTTACCGCGTAATCCTTCAGGGGTGTTACACCGTAAACTGCCTCGGACTCTTTACATTTATGCATTTCATGTCCAAATCCCTTGTCTTTTGCTAAAATGCTTACTTGGTTCCTAAAAACTAATAATAAACAATTAAGTAATGTTTTCATACATTAATAGCATATTTGTAAGCATTTTTATAGGGAATTTGATATTAAAATGTATTAATTATTTGATGTTATCAAATATCCCCCCACTTGACTTCTACTTGCCCTCAAGTAGAACCGTTTAGAATAATTCATAAAAAGATTTCCTCAATTTAACTTGGAGAAATGAATCTATAAACTACTTATGCTAGAAAACATCTGAGCCGAACACCTCACGAAAAGGGGATCAAAAACACTCAACTCTCATTACTAATCTAAGTGTTCAATTTCGGGGTGATCACTCAATTGCACGGACATAGTATGTGTTCTATCATAAGCTTGGAAAGTACACAAGTCTCCACCAACTAGAATTAGGGTCTAAACAGTCTCCAAGGCAACATGGGTGACATTTGGTTTATTGGGTGATATAAAGGGTAAGGATAGACATGGGATACACTTTAAATGGTTGTTAAGATAAAAACACGAAACAAATAGTCTAAAGTAAACTAAGGTTGTCATAACTAGCTACTGTCCATCCAAGGTCCAAAAGTCTGAGTTCGAAAACCTGATCTTTAATAATGGGCTACTAGCTCCATTCTTTATACTTGTTGAGATGGCTTGGTGCAATAATGGGCTACTAGCTCCATATTTTTTTATTTTGCACCATCTTTACATTTTTTAGCACATGGGTGGCTTTTTAGTTGCACCCTCTTTTCTTCATTTTCTTCTTGATAAATATGCAAAATGCTACAAGAGTTTATATCTTTAATTATTTCCCCTACAACATCCGATATTATACGCACATCCCCCCACTTGAGATGAACAACGTCAAAAGTGGTGATACATCATAACTGATTGGTATTCCACGAATGCATAAAATTCTCGTTCCCATTCCCCCAAACCATGGAATTAAATAGCCAAAGATTTCAACACAATAAAATAAAGACTACAGGGTAGGCTAAGCCAAAATGGTGTTAACGAAACATATAGGGTTTAAACAGGATTGGTTTGACAAGGTGGTCTAAGGGTATCTTGCACTGGTAGTAAGCGCAACTAGGGTTTTACACGGGGAGGTCGACAAGTCAGTGTGACAAACCGATAAACACACACACGTATAGGCTTTATGGGTGATTTCCTAAAATGTTGCCTTTTTGAACAGTCTATTCCAACTAACCAATTAGGTCTTAACAAGATGTAGCAGGCCCAAGTATCAAAGTCTACAATTACTATCGGCATACATCATGTATTCGGGTGTATTTTTATGTATAATAGATGAAAACAGAAGATTAGACTTAATTTCACCAAATTAATTACAGGATAATAATGTGCTTGGCAAAGATTTATTCTAGTTTAGTAAGAAAAAAATCATGTCAAAATTTAAAAATTGGCACCATTTTTCAAAGAAAACTAGGAAATCAAAGGCAAGTATAGGTCAAGTGGCGATTCTACTCTCATCCCCCCACTGGGTTTGTACAATGTCCCTATTGTATAATTAAGGAAATGAAATAATAAAATAAGAGTAAAGTTATAGCAAAAGACTCCCATAGGTGTTGCTCTCTTCTCCGAGTGATAATTACAAGAGTTGAGTTCTTGCAAGGTATCTATAGAACAACCTCGTTTCCCTTGAAATCACTAGACAACAAAGAGCATTAAACATTCATGGATAAATATACACTACAATCTAACTCACTTTCATAGGAATCACGGTTGCATTTAGCATATGCAACAAGCCTTTTAAACCACTTGGTGTCCCAAGTGGACGAGTGAAGTCTCGTGAGGGTTTACAGGGAACACACCAACAAAGTTCATTTATTTGTACAAGGTTTTTTGAAAAGGTTTCAAACTTATTTTTAGTTTTCAAAAAAGGTTTACGGCGTAACCATGGTATTAGTTACGCCGTAAACAAAATTTTTATATTTGAACTAAGAAGGTTACGGCGTAACAAGTACAGGACTTTACGCCATAATAATATATGTTACGGCGTAACCCATGTGGTTACGCCTAGATAGAACCTTACTACCCCATGAATACGAACCAATGGGCTTCGAATTCCATTTTCTTATACAGAGAACCTCCAAAATAAAGTTAGAAACCAACGAAAACCAACTAATATGCAAAAAATAAAAGATGGGTTGTCTCCCGACAAGCACTTTTGTTTATTACCGAGTCTTTAAGTTAGACTCAAGACGCTCTACGTCTTTCTGCGGATCCTTCTTCCACTGTCCACTTCCTTACGGATCATGTCCCTGAATCTTGACCCGTTTTCTCTTCCCAACGGTAAAGCATCCATTAGTTCTTTAGTGACACAAATGAAATTTTGGCCAGTGTCAAACGAGTATCTCTTTACTTCAAAAGTTTCTACGTGTACCATTGGTGGGTCATACTCTTCTATATCGATTCCAAGTTGTCGTCTTTCCTCCTCCTCTGATTTTTGATCATGCCACCAATAGGTACTATCCCCTTGTACTTTCTTGCAATTTTCCCATATATCTTCTAGCATATGTCCTTTCTTCCCTACTCCTAATTCATATTCATCTGCTAATTGGTCAATTTATAGATCGAACATCCACTTATAGTCATCAAAACTCCTTTCTCGCGGGTCTTTTACTACATCCTCTTGAAAACAATCAATTAGCCATATTTTGAGTAGGGATTTTTTCACTAGTTCACTTATGTTTGTGTGTCCTACCTTTGTCAATAACCAAACCTTGAAAGGGTAGTCCTTGGGTCTAGGATTGAGATTCTCTTGGTCCTTGGTATTCCTTGAAGTAGGAGTATTTAGATTGTTGATACACCATTCTTCAAACCTTTCGTCCCAAATCAATCTTTTCTCTTGGTTCTCTCTGTATTTAACTAATAGGAATTTAGGAAATGATAAACCGCCCTGTTTATTTTCTTTCTATCATCATCATAGTAACAGTACCATATTTTAAGATCTCCTTCTTTATTCATTTCATACATCTCATGGCCTCCATTACACTCTTTTATGTTTAGGTCACACGTCGGCCAAAATTTAAGTTCGCCTTCTATGATTTGTTTAACTGGTTTACAGAAGTGCGTGCTAGGGAGGTTTATATCAAATTTAAGTTTTCTTGGCTTCTTACGACTTCGTCCTTGCTCTTGATAAGTATGCACATCGTTGGTTTCCTCAACCCTAGATGATGCGTCCGAGGGAGTATTAGAGGTCGTGTTTATCATATAAATCTCTCCTATGGGGGTTATGAACTCATGAATCTTTTTGTCCATATCAAAGGTAACTCTGTCACCTCTAATTCCTAAGGAGATTTCTTTATTAAAGACATCTATTTCGGCATGAATGGTTGCTAGAAATGGTCTCCCAAGAATCATGGTTTCATTATGTGTGTTTAACATATCCATAACCACAAAATCTGATGGAAATAAGAATTTATCGATCTTGTCATATCTGCCATTTCAACGAGCATGTCAGTCTTCTTAAGTCGAGCTAGTTTTAGGTGTTCGAAAATAGACTTGGGTATGACATTAACGTTGGCGCCTAAATCTGCCATAGCATAAAAATTTAAACTTCCAATAGTGCAAGGAAGGGTAAAACTCCCAGGGTTTAACTCTTTTGGTGGTAATTGACATGGCAGAACCTTTGAAGACACATCGGTTGTTTGGATAATTTGAGTGCATTTGTTAGAGGCAATTGCTATCTCATGTTTTCCATTATTGATGGGTGTCTTTTCATTGGCGTACATTGCTTTACATTGGTCTAATGATGGACTGTTTATATCATTAGCAGCCTTGGTGTGAAATTCTTTTGTTAGGTGCTCGATTTGGGTCTCCAATTTTTTGAGAGAAGCGGCTTGGTTTCGAGTATTAATTTTGGCATTCTCCTGGAGTTTCTTTACCTATTCTTCCATCTCGGTCCTTCTTCGCGTTGATTCCTCTAGGTGTTTGTTCATAAGCTCCTCTAAGCTTGGCCTCTTTTCTCCAACTGGTGGGCGATTGTCCATGCGTGCATAGTATCCAGGTGGGCCTACACGATACTTAGCTCCATTACTGAAAGGTGAAGGTAGTCAAAACTCACCATATTTAGCCTCCTTGATGCTTTTTACTTCCTCCTTGAGAGGGCAGTCTTTGTCAAGATGAGCTCCTCCGCAGTTTTGGCATCCTACTTGAATAGCGTGAACATTCTCTTTTAGTTTCTTCATGTCTCGACCTAGGTTTTCTAGTTTGTTCACAATGGTAGCGATCCCTTCAGAATTACTACTACTTTCTATATTTCTGATGGATGACCCATCATGCCACTTTTGGGAGTGGTCAGCCATAGTTTGAATCGCTGTTAATGCTTGAACATGTGTCATGCCAGGAATTGGCCCTTGTGAGTCAAGCAATTGGCGGTTCATGGCCCCAAGACCGTTATAGAAGATGTTTACCTTCTGATGGTTATTGATGTCATGAGTGGGGCATTTATACAGAAGGTCATTATACCGTTCCCAAGCTTGGTATAATGTCTCGTCTCCTTCTTGCTTGAAGTTGCGGATTTCCTCAAGCTGTTTGGCAGTTCTTGATGGTGGACAGTACCTTTGGATAAAGGCCTTTTTAAGGAGATCCCAGGAATCGACGGTTCCTGGGGGAAGTCTGTCCACCCATCTCTTAGCGGCTCCAGTCAAAGTAATAGGGAAGACGCGCAGCATGACAGCATCGTGTGATACACCGGGTATGTTGAATAAGCTGACGATGTCTAAAACTCGCTCCACATGCTCATGGGCATCGTCGTTCTTGTTTCCGGAAAAGGTATCCTCCCTCAATTCCCGCATGAATTGACTTTTTATTTCAAAATTCACATTGCCTCTAATTTCTGGTTTAACCACGCCCGGTGCCTGGTTTCCTCGAGTCAATGCTAGATACTGCTCCATAGTGAGGTTATCGATTTCCCCCTCAGCCATTATGAATATTGAAATATTTAGTAAATCAAATTAAAACTAATTTTAGCTCCCCGGCAGCGGCGCCAAAAACTTAATGCGTAAATTGTTTTGAATATATTTTTACCAAGTTTTAAATTTATAAAACTCGATTACCGATACACGCACTAACGGGCAGAGAACCCGGTCGTATATAGTGCAGTAGCTTGGTAAATCCGAGGTCGTCCCAAGAGCTAAGGTTTAATAGTTCTAATTTGATTGTTGTCACGATTGAAAATGGTTTTAAGATTGATTTTAAGAATTACAGAAAAGTAAATGCAATAAAATAAATAGATAGAAGATATCAGGGAGAAAGGCGTGCTAACCTAACCATTTCATTACCAATGCTATGATTACATTTTCCTGTGCAATGTTCAATTATAAGTTCCATTAGTGGTTCTAAAGTCGACAGACCTGAATTTTCATTTAAGGTCTATCCTATGCTTACATTTCCCTATGATCATACGAGCAGGGCATCCAAGCTTGCAGTGGTTAAACCCTAACTACCCTTAAGACCAATCAATAATCTAAATTGATTATTAACCCCCTCTGAAAGAGTTCCCATGCTTTATAAGTATTTAATGTGACAAAGGCGGTAATTTGATTATTTCCTACACTAGGGATAGATGTCAAGCTACCCTAGTACCTCACTAATCCCAAGATCAACATGGTAAGTCTAATATCAGGATTAATAAGATCTAAGCCACCCTCTATACTACAAAAATTTGGGGATCAATGAAAGGCTATAATGATATCTAACAGAACCATAATTAAACAGGAAATCATAATCACAACACTAGTTACTACATGGTTAGGCCAGCACTAGGAGTGCTTAGCCGCTCATAGTAACAGCAATGCAAGAATTAATGAATAAACACATTGACTAAATCATCATAATTCTTAAAGATAATGAAATGAATGATTGAATACAATAGGTATGCTAGTGGCTTCTCCCTTGGACCTTCAGATGAAATGCTTTGAACCTTAGGGGTTTGGTTCACCCCTTAGAACTGTGTGTGAAGTGGTGGTGGTGAGTGATGTTGAATGAGCCGGAGGAGGGCTCTATTTATAAGGTTCGAAAGGTTTATGGCGTAACCCTTATGGGATGTTACGCCGTAATCTTGCTACGTAATCAACCAATCTTCAAGGCATAAAAGGGTGTTACGGCGTAACCCTGTCACATATGTTACGCCGTAACGCTGAGTTAGCTACATCATCTTCTTGTAAATTCGAATGTTGCAGCTTAATCTTGGAGATACTTTACGCTGTAAAGGGTGTGATGACTCATTTCTTTGTTAGAGTACGTTACGACGTATTCCCTCGGGGGTGTTATGCCGTAAACTGCCTTGGACTCTTCACTTTATTGTATTTCTTGTCCAAATCCCTTGTCTCTAAAATGCTCACTTGGCCCCTGAAAACTAATAAACAATTAAGTAACGTTTTCATACATTAATAACATATTTGTAAGCATTTTTATAGGGAATTTGATATTAAAATGTATTAACTATTTGACATGTTTTTCTTACTGAACTAGAATAAATCTTTGTCGAGCGCACTATCACCCTTTAATTTAATTGTTGAGGTTAAGCCTAATGA